>NMRA01000449.1:0-124966 GCA_002633005.1 Phoronis australis | reverse complement strand
ATTGCTGAAAACCTGGTGCAATAACTATGGCTTTGAGCAATAACAAAGTTTGAATTCTTCCAAGTCCACTAAGGAACAAGTTGAGACAGGGATATATACAGGGCTTGGAATTTTCCTTTTTTGTTTTTATTTCCTCTTATTCGATTTCCAGCTTCTTTTTTATCATCATTTTTTTGGCTAACTTGATTCATGCAAAAACATTTATTTCAGTTTAATTTTACAACACAAAAATATTTCTATCACACAAGCCTATTTGTGAAATGATAGATCACCTGGAAAATTTTCCTCTTATAGTCATTCCAATTCCTGTATATAGTGGTAAGTCGTTCAGATCAAAATTTATTCTTTTTCACATAAGACGCATTTATAGCAACTTTAAGGGATTTAATTTGAAGGAAATCTGGAAGCTAGAAGACACTATTGGATAAGCGCATTCCGAAATAACAATCGTGCTTGTACTTCCCAAGATGTTCAACACACATTGTTTGATATACTAGGGATAGGGTTCATTCCACCATCCTTGGGCTTTCAGAGTACTCTCCTAAAACCATTCCAAGGGGGTACTCCCACAAGTTTATACAAGAAACGACACTCAACTGGGTGATTTTCTCAAACAATTTCTCTTCAAAATGGTGCTTGAAAAAATCCCTACCAAAGCAAACTTTTTCCCTTGATTACAACGGGTTTCACTCTGAAAGTTAAAAACACTGCAAATGGTACCTTTTTCCTACTGCAAAAGGGGTTTTAGTACGATACCTGTATTTTTAAAACCTTGGACACCATACTCATTTTTGACGACAGGAATCTCTGAGCCGACTTCTTCAAGCTTAATGGGTGAAAAAGACAGCTGTCCAAGAATTACTACGAAAGGATTCAGTTGTTAGCATTAGCTCTTATAAAAAGATTGTGCATTTGAAACATTAGGCTACAATTTTTTTAAGTCCAAACCTCGGACCACAAACATAATTTTTTTTAGCCACTGTCTAAATGGGTGATGATTCTTCTAGTACCAGATATGCACAAAACTAAAGGTTAGGGCTCTTTTGGAACACCTCTCGGGTATTTTCGTAGCTACAGATTTACCCTCGGAACATCTGGAGCACCTCGGCTATTTTCCTATTTACATGTACAAATTTTCCTTAGAAACACTTCAGGTATTTTCGTAGCCTCAAATATCCTCTCGGAGATGAATGTTATCCAAAATATGGTAAGTCACGTGATTTTCAATCTCGACAATAATAGGCTAACTGAAGTCCGCTCACATGCAGAGAG
Source organism: Phoronis australis (assembly GCA_002633005.1). Classification (NCBI taxonomy): domain Eukaryota; kingdom Metazoa; phylum Phoronida; family Phoronidae; genus Phoronis; species Phoronis australis. Next base: position 123,694 of record NMRA01000449.1, on the reverse strand, counting down.
CGTTCACCTATTAGGTGGAATCTGAGGTTACGAAAACACCTGAGGTGTTCTGGATGCCCTTGGAAGTTAATGTTTTCAGTGCATGCTCCAACTTTATGGCCAATCATTCTCCACTAAGTTTGATAATCATGCAGGTTAAATTCACCTCCAATGAGAAGTTTGAGGCCCCGAATATACCCAAGGTGATCTGAATGGCTTAGGACCCTCAAGCTGTGCGGGGTCCCACTTCAAAAAGGGAAATGGGGAAGAAAAAATTAGTATGTCAACGAGGTGAGGGGTGTAGCTTGAGAATTTTTGCTACCTGGAGGGTCGAAAATTGTGTTGTTTTAGGAGGTGAAGACTGTGTAGGCTGCGAAGTGGTGGAAAGTGGGTGCCAGGNAAGAGACGTTTTCAATTTATATAAAGCGTTCAAATACTGAACCTGGAAAAGCCAAGTGAAAAAAGTGAAGCCATTGTTAATTCAGGTTTATTTTCATAATAAGGAATCGATAATTACGTGAATTTCAGCTCAGTTTGTTTACATCAGCTATCTCCCCAGAGAGTTCGACCGCAAACGCAACCCAAAAATAACTTCTACTCTCGCGACAACTAGCGACCTGATAACGTATTACCGGATATAAGCATGCGCACGTCAACTTCCTGGTTAAACATTGCCAGCTGACAGTCAATGAAAACCATAGTTCTAGTGCCCTGTACCTGGGCCTTCACAAGTTATCCGTGACGTCATCTTGTGAGGCCCAGGAATCAGGTTAAAACTCAACTCCTACGGCATGTAGTTGTCCATGTCTCACGCGCGCGGCGTGTCTTCACAGCGCGTGCATGCACTCTCTCCGAATCGGGCAACACCACCCACGTCGACGTTCAGCTTCCTCTTGCAAGGCACCTCACCTTTCCGACTTCTCTTGTACACGCACAATCTCTGCACCGACTCCTCAAGCTGACTGCAGTGATCGCTTCGGTAGGACTTGGCGTACTCAACATATTTTTTTGCAGATGGACTAACAGGCTCAGGCTCGGAACAGGAGCTAGTTCACCATTTCACCACCAACTTTAGTATGGTCAAAAATAGAATTATTTTATTCTTGCTACAACATCTATCAGCTGGTAGCCTACAACACTCTCGATTGCCCGGTTACGCAATGTTTGTTGACAAGGTTAGATTAGAGCCAGTGTCCTTGTATAAGCTCCGCCCCAGTTGTCAGTCACTGAGCTGGTGAGCACTCAAGCCATATGACTTACTGAAGCTTGGTCAAATACAGTTAAAAAAACAACTTTGGATTTTCAGAATGATATTATTTTTCTTCAGTATACTGTGCGTCAAGAATCAAAGATGAGGGTGACATAAAAATGTAAAAAAACAGTCAAAATTATTTTTTGTGTGTGTCCACCTACCTTAAGCCGTTTATCCGACGTTTTCCCATTGGAGTAGCAGCTCAGAGCACAGCAGTAATACTTCATTGGGAGGACTAATATAGTCATGCAGCCGAGAAGAACTTTTAAGAAATACTGACGCCAACAACAAAGGACATGTAGAACTCCAATGCCACGAACACCGACCGTGAGGCTAAAAAGTGTTCGACGGATATTTTGGCATTGTAGGTTCGTGACAGTGCCACTGCGAAGGGAAAGGAATTCAACAGACATTTTAAGGCGATATCACGTACGTGTAATTACGTTCGCAACTTCTATTTACTGACAATTTTGACCTAGAGATAAAAGCATTCTAGATCAGGACCTTGTTCGTTCGTTTCAGGAGGTGATTATCTCACCTGTTGTATCACAGACATGTCACAGACCAATACAGGTTAGTATACTGTTTCAATATAAAAATAATACTTTTGCTGTGTTACTTCATTGGTGCTGTGTGAACTCGTACGTCTTATTCAATGTAAACTTAAAACACTAAAATGTACGCTGTCCAGGTTCCAGCGTAACGTTAAGTTGCTGTTTTGGACAGCACAATTGAACTGCATTCAGTCGATACAATTTTTCGAGCAAAATTTGCAAACGTTGTTTACGTTTAATGGATGTCTATCTGTAATGTGGACCCTTTAACTTGTTGCCATTAGGATCTAAACTTCAAACTCGAATTTCTAAATATGTCGAAAATTTCTTGTCCGCTACGGTAAGTGTCCATGATTTTGTGTTTGAGCATACCGTGGTTTACGCATACGTGTCAGATGTGGTTCTTGTTTCAGTTCGCTCTTAATAGTCCCTAGATTTATGCTTCAAACTTGTGTCCAAAGGAGACATTTCGAGCATAGACTCGGGCTTTTAGCTCTCATGTTGGGGTCTTTACTAAAATAGTTTCCCGTGAAACGCATTACTCTCGCGTGCATAGACCATTTGAACGCATATCTTTAGTTTGGACTAAGGTGGGCCTACAGCAGAAACTGAAAAAATAAAAGTTCACCCAGAAGCAGTTTCAGGTGAAAGTTGAGAAAACGGGTCACTCTTCAACATGGCTGCCGAGAACCAGTTTTCAATGGGTAACGGCAATGTCTGTCATTCAGTGAAACTTGTGCCCGGTAGCCATCTTGAAGAGGGACCTGTTTACCCCATGTTTACGGAGTTTCGTGTGCGGAGATTATCAGAAACGATTTCACTTGAAGATGTCTTAACTACGAGGGAAACTGATTTTTTAAAAGAATCTGAACACTTTGAAAGTAACCCCTTCATCTATCCAGATTCTAGAGACTCAAAGAGAGTGACGAACCTTTTTTACTTCTCTACCTCTACCAGGAAACTCCATTCTCTCCTCACCTGTGGCCCTATTTTGGCTCCTGTTTCCCCAAGCCATTCGTTCTTTCATTTAGACATCCCCAGTGTGGCGAAGGCAGTCACTTACAGACGTTTTGTATGCAATTATCATTGTCTGATCTACTCACCCGGCGAAGAAGTGCAGCATATTCTCCAAGGCTAATGATTTTAATTGCATTTCATAAAGGAGGTGAATTTTATACCATACTTTAGTTACATGTCACGCGAATTCCGTTTTTAGTACCCACGTGGACGTCATGTCGTTACCTACTGGGGATCATTGGGCTGTATTGTTTCGTGGTGGTATACATGGTCAGAATAAACCTCAGTGTGGCTATGATCTGCATGGTGGCGCCACAGAACGCTTCGAAAGGTATTGACGTTAGTCTCAACAACTCCGACGACTGTGCTCAGGCAAACATTTCAAACAGGCAATACAAGGTATGAGGAATCCAATGCAGGTACACTGAGTTTTGCAACGATTCATGTGATATTGATCGTCGCATGCCAGTTTTAGAAATAGCGACTGCAGGATTCGAATTCAAAATCAGATGACGGGCGTCATATTATAAAAACATACGCCACGTGCTGTTCAGTCTATACGGTCGCGTGATTTCGTTTTAAAATGAATTCAAATTTTCATTTATGTGAATTGATCAAGTAATACGCGTGTATACAATCTAATGTAAAACGTTTTCCGAAAGTGTCGACTTCACGGCCGATCTCTACGAACAACCAACAGTGCGCTCGTAGCGCAAGTTTCTCGGGATTTTCAGGCGCGACCGTGCAACACCATGTTAAGTTATGTGAGAGACAAAAGCGAGTCTCGTAGCCCCGCAAAGTGACATATTTTGCACGCATCGGTTGGCGCGCTTGGAATATTGAATTATGGGGAAGAACGGCGTCACTTTCGTTCCACACATATGTAATAAGCTAAGATTTCTTGCCCCAAGTGTCTCGCAAGATTCTTGAGTTAATGAGCGCACCCCGGCCAAGGGTACATTTGAGACACATGGGAAGACAAATCGCGGGTATACTGCAGATTTAGTGCGTATTTTGTGTTTTCGAGTCGTTTTCTGCCATTCCGGCACAGCCGTCCAGTAATTTTGAGTAGTCGCCATTCACCTAGTGTTAGACCGTGTAGTGTCGCGAGATCTTGGGATAGACTAATGTGATTTTGCCGGATCTCGTCGCGCTTCACCGAGCGCACCCCTTTCTTGTTGCCACTGATGTACAGTGAACATAAATTTATTGTTTATGTGTTGCGACAAAGTTTAACATACTGGGAATTCCTGGTGGCAATCGTGAAACTGAATGGCTCTGTTTAATACTACTAGTGGCCCAACTTTTAGGGGGCACCATTTGAAATCCATGTTAGCGTAATTAAGGCTATCCATATAAATTTGTAGCTCAGGGTTATGTCCGGAGCTTTCATTGAAGGCAGTGGAGTCACTGTGCAGAACGTAACATTTGTAACCGTTCTTTTTACAACTTTGCTGAAACATGAAGGCAAACATACCAACAACTTTGGGGACGTTTTTGAAAACCTGCTGAAGCAAATAGATGCTTCAATGGTTTACTTTGTTATGGAAAAGGCATATACACGTGTTATTTATATAAAACTAGATAAGACTAGACTTTTCTTCATTTCAGCCCGGAACGTTCCAGTGGGATAAATCTGTACAAGGCTACATATTATCATCTTTCTTCTATGGTTACATTCTTACCCAAGTGCCTGGCGGTTGGCTAGCTGAAAGATTTGGCGGGAAAATTGTCATGATGGTCGGCATGACATTGTCGTTCCTATGTACCGTATTTACACCACTGGTTGCCAGCTATGAACCAGACACTGTTGGACCGTATTTATTGATGGCGTTGAGGGTGATACTGGGGATGGCAACGGTGTGATTTTTATCATTGCTTTACAGCCACTACAGTTCATAGTACTAAACCATCTGTTTTCATTACTGTAACTAGTTACGTTACCACCATGAGAATAACAATAACTACTAACTGCTACTGCTGGTGGTGCTGCTGCTGCTGCCGCCGCCGCCGCTGCTGCTACTGCCCCAATAACTCCCACTACTTCTGTTACTATTAACACTACTGGTACTGAAAAAATGTAGGTCTTGAGCAATCCAAGAATTTCATGATATTTCGATAATCTGACATGTGCTGGACTTCATATTTGCATATGCTCCCAGTACCTGGGAAGTCTCTGTCTCCTTCGATAGAATGATGTAGAATATTTATGTCGGGACGTCTGATCACATGCGAACTTGTCTATATTCTCGTTCTATGTCGAGGACAGTTTGAATCTGGCGTCACAGCTTGTAAAGGGAAGATTTTAATGCCCGAAGGTAAATAACCTCTTCAACTCCTCTCTGCATAAGATTTCAACACATATCTCGGGTCATGCAAGTTATTGTACACAGCAGCTGAAATACTTTCCCCACCAGCTTTTCCATCTTGGTACTCTCGTTTCTTGACCAGGACCCTCTGACACAATTCGGTACTGAAAAGTGGTCCTGTGGAAACATGATGAACGACACATGGAATTCCGTGTTTGGGCATCAATGCGCATGCTTGGTCAGAAGTTTATCGATCACATCGCCACCACTTGCAATCGCCTTCAGTTGTACTGTACTTGTTTGGGCTTAGCCACGGGATCGGGGATCCCTTGATTTTGTTTACTTCGATCACTGGTAGTTTTACTAAGTTGCAACTATTCAAGTCAAAGGTGGTCGCCATACTACGTAACAGTAAACTGAAAGGGGTTTCCCAGATTTCAACAAATAGGAATGACTAAATGTTATGACGTCAGTTTTATTATTTTAACCAATGAGAAGCCATGATAAACAGTATTCCAAAAATACTATCTTTTGTAGCACTGTGATAGAGTCGCAGGTGAGAGGTGTATCTGAAAACTTACAAAAAATATATGGTCGTTTTGGCATTAGTCACTTGCATGACTCAGGACAATCGGGAATACGAGTTTGGCAAAGAAAACTTTGATATCTTGTAATACTTTGAGAGTGGAGTGCAAGAGGCTATTTGTATTCGAGCCTTAAAACCTTCACTTAACAATCTAGGTGGCGCCAGATACAAACTGCCTTCAGCATGGAACGAGAGTATAGACAACATCAACAGTAAAACAAGTTCTTAGCGTAGCACCAACTCGTCAAGTCTGACCTGGCAAAATTCCCAAGTCACCAAATGAGAAACGAGGTAACAAAAACCAGGAAACTTCGTATGCAAAAGTCCTGGCCCCAACGAACGAGGCATAGTTGGAAACAATTGAACATTACAAAATGGGATATCCGAATTCAAGAAGCGGCGAAGTGAACAAATATCCGCCGGAACCCCCACGAACAACTTGCGTCCTTTTTTAGTCGAACGGAAGATTGAGTTCATCCTGTCCTTGGTGAGAACCAATTCTTCAGGGGTCCAATGTCCTACGCATGCTCACCTCATATCAAACGAAAAAGCAGGCGATCGTTGCCTGTGCATGAGTCATGAACTTGGTCTTTGCCGCCGCCGCCAAACTGACATTATTCACACAATTCCTACAACCGGCACTTTTACTACTACCACTATTAGTACTACTTTTACCACTACCACCACAACTACATGCATACACCCAAGGGGGCTTGAACGAGCCTCTTCATTTGGCGAAGTGGGCAAAAAAGGTCCGCCTCAGAGAAACAAAAACTCCGAAAAAGGTGGAAAACGAGACAAAAGTCCACCAAAAAGGCAGGAACTACCAAAATTCGGCGAATGCATAATTCATAGCTCTGAAAGTACCCCCTGAATCTTAGTAAAAAGGCCCACATTCTCAAAAATAAATTCGAGCCCCCCCATTTTAGGCTGGGTGCGCGCATGCAGCAGCAGTAGCAATAGCGTATTAGTACCATTATCGCAATAACTACTGCTATTACAGCTGCCGCTGCTGCTGCAAATATTAATAATACTGCAAACTCTGCTACTTCTACTTTGTTCGTTTGCTTACATGCATGAATTTCACATGAAATGGGGCTTTTTTGAACCAACTTGCATCTGATTTTATTTTCAGGCAGTTTCATTTCCGGCAATGAACTCCCTTTGGGGGAAATGGGCACCGAAGTTCGAACGAACCAAACTGATAGCGTTCTGCTACGCTGGGACTATGGTGGGCAACGTGGTTACTTTGTCCGCATCTGGCATTCTTTGTGTTAACGGATTTGCAGGAGGGTGGCCGTCAATATTTTATGTGTCAGGTACATGTTGACAACTTTCTTATATAAGGCCCATGTGAAGATTACTGGGTAACAGTAATCAATTAGGCAGATTATTCACAAAGCTCCAATTGGTCGAAAATATATCTACTGGTGATGTTACATGATTAAGAGAAAACAATTCGAGAAACAGTGCATTGCTGATGATCAGGAACATAAACGGTTGGTAACCAAACGATTTTGAGCTGGAATCACATGGAATAAAGTATATCGAAGCGAGTGTATGTGTGACAAGTTGTGGACTTTGAAAATCAACAATACGACAAACTCTAGCTATTCATATACTGACATGTTTCCTTATTGCTGAAATGGATAAATTTTAAATTTTGCTAATCAGTACCACTGCTGGAAGCGTTTTAAAAAAATCCTATATGTTAACTTAAGTAGGAGATTCATTTTTGTGTTTCAGCCATCTGCAATTTTTTATTTCTCGTCGTTTGGTGGTTCTTAGTTTACGACAGTCCTGCCGAGCATCCACGGATAACCGAAGAGGAAAAGGACTTCATAGAGGAGAGTATCGCAGACAAAGTTAGAAAGCAGGTAAAAATTTAACAAATTGACCAACGATTATTTCATTACTGTTGTATTTACATACCCGCGTTCCATCAAAGAAACAAACTTTTGATTTACACTATTTACAGTACCTCTGCAAAACTGGTTTCATTTTGTTCTTTAATCAGACGAGAAGTCATTTTGGTCTTAGAAAAAAACGACGGAGATCATGCTCTGTGCAAATTGTTTAGCTTGGTCTCGACCAATGACGAACTGTCCAAACACCATTACTCATCTGAATAAGGAATCGGTTGATATGAATTCAATCACTGAAAGTGGTCTACACCAAAGATCTTTTTGTCGGAAGGCGGGTTTGTTGCACCTTGAATATTCTCGAGAACTTTTAATTTTGTCATGTTCTCTGGTGAATATTGGACACCGTGATTTTATATTCGTAGACTTCTTATCAGTTAATAGATTACCGAGGACAGGGGTTCTCTACTGTACTTGAATTCGTCACTTTATATGTACAATTCTACAATAATTGACTTATAGCACTTCCACTTAATTTATCCTGCTTGACTTCAAAACCTTGCCATGCACAATTTTGTGGTAGATTGCAGTCTGCTCTATTGCGATGTCTATTAGAGCGCCCTAGGCTAAGCCACGGCCGTATTAGACTGTTCGTGAGTTAGAGCAGTTACCCAGCCAGATTCAGGCAGAAATTTCCGAAATTGTGATTGAAACGTGAAACAACGAGCGACTCAGTATTTACTGATAAAAGGAAAAGGCAAACGCAAGAGCTGCATATGCAGCGAAAATATCAGAAGATGGGAAAATTGTACTGAAAAGAGCATTTGTGTCAACTACTCACATTAAACATTTAGGAAACTTCAAAATTGTCCAATATAATCACAAACAGACTGGCAGATTCGTGTAAAAATTATCGAAAATGCGATCAAAACAAAAAATCGGACAGGTCAGTATTCACAATAAACACGACAAAGACAAGTACAAGAGCTTCATAGGCAGCTAAATATATGGAGGAGAGATAAATAGACTGAAAAGAGAAATAGTGTCAAATAGTTTCTCTAGAAAAGTGATGGAATTGTCAAATTTTCCAAAAGAACACAAACCATATTACGTCTAGGTATCACAGCACCAAATCATGCAGTCCTATTGTCTAAGAAAGTGAAAGTTTGGCTAACTTGAAAACCTCTATTTTTGAAGTGAGCATACAAGTAACCAGTAAACCAAGTGTCATAATAATTTGAGTTTCCAAGATTACCTCGTAAGTAAATAGTTCACTTTTTTTTAAAAAAAATAAGCTTAACTCTAATACTGAGCCAGGTGCCAATGAAATGTACCAGAATTCTAAAATTTTCTTCACGGAGGGCTCCACACCCCAGCGGGTTAACCCAACATATATTGCCTCATCCGGATACCCGCGCTCCGGCGGCTTTTGAACGCATGATTTCTGAAATCGCCGAAAGATTCCTAATTAAAATTTGCATTTAAAAATGTCTTGCAGCTCAACATACAGAAACGTCGAAAGACGCATAGATTTTACAATGAGTTATCGCGAATGAAATATTCCAGCATGTCAGTGGCTCATTATTTTGCGATTAACATATTCAAGGCTCTTCCTAAATCGAATAAATTTTTGATTCATAATTATATTATTTTTTGCCAATTATAAATAAATCTGGCAACAAATTGGTGTTTCTATGAACTTTGGGGCAAGTGTAATAGATTTCGGAAAGTCTACACCATTCGAACCAAAATAGCAAATTTCATGGATGCTTTGTGCCCGTCTGAAATAACTCCTTATAAAATTGATGTTTCGATGTATGTTGGCGAACGTTTTATTTTGGATTAATGTGTAATTCAAGACAGATATGTCTACGGTCTCAGATACAGAAGTGTGTTTTAAATCTTTCGGAGTTGTTAATGTTCATTGCTCAGTCAAAAGTAAACTCTTTCATCTTAAGTTCGAGAGGGTGCAGACTGCAAAATTGGCTGATGATGTTGTTTTAACTACCGAATGGTTTTTACCTACAGCCAGTGCCATGGAAGGCAATTTTGACCAGTCTTCCTGTGTATGGCATAATGATCGCACACTTCTGCGGCAACTGGGGTAACTATACGCTACTAACGAGCTTGCCTACTTATATGAAGGAAGTCCTCAAATTTGACATTAAATCGGTGAGTTATGACGTTTTGATTACACAATGCCGTGACATGAACATTCTCGTGCGCAAAATCTTGTACCCACAATCAGTGTAATCTCATGTAGAAGCCCACGGATATCTCAAGGTTTCCGAAGATTTCTTTAGTTAAATGTACTACAGGCAGTGCATTCTCTGCGATCAGATTTTCGTCAGTTGCAACGTGCAATTTTTACTAACTCTTCTTGTGTATATTCTATGAACTCCTCTCCTTTCTGCGCTTCAGAAGTAATCTCTTTCGCAGTCGTATCAATATGAATACCGAGATGTCGAGTGCCGGTATTAAGTGCTAGCAATTGATTGTAAACACATGTCGTCACCCTGCTTTGCACGCTGAATTTGCCACTGTGTGTTTTTGTTTGTTCATTTTGAAACTTCACGCCCATTTTCGGGAATGTTTTATGTAACTTGTGACTTTAAAACGGCTATGAATCCCTCTAGCATAACAAAGTACAACTTTTGATTTAGACCACTAACATTTATGGAATTGGTTTCAGATTGTTCTTCATTCAATTTGACGGTTTCAGGCCATTGAAACAACTGGCAGCTCAGTATTGCTTGAGATTATGTTCTACCTGTCAGCTTGTCACGACATGACGTTTTATGGGCCGAGCTCTCAGACATTTGCAAACTCAGAAATCACTTCTCATCTGAGTAATGAAGGAAATCCGAACTTACTTTAAACACTTGATCAAACTGTGCTCAACTGTCTTCTTCAGATGGTCTCCTACTGTCTTTAATGGTTCTATCCCTCAACCAACAGGACACCAGAGTTCATCAGACTCTGTCTGAAGGTTGTTGATGGTATTGATGCTGGTGCTCCGTCCAAATTCAACAAGATGCTTGTTCAACTTCGGTGGCCTCGTCGCGTAGGAAAGCCTTTCTTGAAGTGGAGACGGCGAGATACTTCAACATGGTGGTCACTGATCCGGCCGGCAAACTCCGGCAGCCAACTTTCACTGAAAAAATACCAACATCTCCAGCCCTTCGCGTTGCAGTCGTTCAGGTCTACATACTTCAAGTTCTTTCGTTCATGCGCCTCTTCCACCCTACTCTCCCATATAACGGTGACCTGGTGGGAACTGTCCGATTAATCTACCAAATCAGGGCGCTGTGTAGTCTAAACAATTTGTTTTGGGAAGGATGACTGGTGACCGACAAAAAAGAGTGCAGGTGGCCTGATGTCATTGTGGTGCATTAGACGTGCGCAGCCCTCATGGTTGGGCCCATTGCACAAAACACCTGAGCAAAAGCACGAGAGCCCAATTATGGCTCTTCGTGAAGAAATTTTTCAAGTCTGCCAGTCTCCTTCAGGAAAACGGACAGACGTTTCCATTTGTTGCCATGCACTATAGGTTGTAGGCATGTAACAGTGCCATCCAGTAGGTGACTGACAAGGTCAGCGACCCCTTTCCAGTCTTTGTAGGTGTTGGCCGTGTGCAAGGATGGCTTTCTGCGATGGTTTCTTCATTTTGCTCGCCTCTGCTCCACTTCTTCTAAAACTTATGAATTCGATACGGTGGGTCTTTGGCTTTAGTGTGTTCTTAATTTCTTAAACCATTACCCTAGCGAAAACCCTATCTGGTTGTGTTGGTAGGTGTGTCGATGCCAAAGATGCGTTGCAAGATGATAGGATATGCTGCGTCCACACTGGATACAGCTCGGATCGTCAGTAAAGACCCAAGAAGCAAGGTTTCTGTGATCTAATAGGGAACTTTGCTTTCAGGGAGACATCTTCCACAAATCTGCCCATTCTGTCCCTTTTTGTACATGACTACCTAACAAGAGCTTTGTCCTCTGTGGAAGAAATGTGTCCCCAAAGCACCTACACACCAAGCAATCACTACAAAAAGGCATTGGTTTTTATGAGACTCGTATGTCCACGACGCTGACGGTAAGCTCCGCTTTTGCTTGAGGGCCGGCGTGGGTAGCTTTTTGGAATTTGTTTGAGAAAATAACTACTAAAGTGGTTTGTCTGTGGAGGATTAATTTGTCGGCCTCTTGTTTTATCAGGGGCCCCTTTCTGTCTTAACGTAGACCGAGATAGGGCTAACCTAACACCAAAATGTCTTAGCCCCGTTTCGTGAAATTTCTTAAGACCAAAAGTAAGACGGAATTCGCTCTAAGAGAGACCAAACGTTAGCCTAAATCACACAACGTGTAAGACCGTTATCACTATAAACTGTTGGAGAACAAATTTCGTTGATATTTAATGTTCCTAAACAATGGCAAATTGCAGGTCGCCTGCTTTCGATTTGAGAACCGGAAAAGACCTTAGAGACAATGCAGTGCGACTTTCCGGCACATGCAAAATCACGTTTTACTGTTATAGAAGGGTTTTCTCAAGCAAACGAGATCCCAATTGTATCCAAAATGTAAAAAAGCCCCGTTTAGAGTTCCAAGGCCGATAATATTCTTGAAACCGTATTGCACAAAGTGCCCTTCTTAACTTTGTGAATTCCAATGTCGGTCTGAACTTAGACAAATTTTTGTTCTTAAGTCTTGAGTCCAAAGTCAGTTTTCATGAAATGGCACACTGGGGGTTCATATTGGTTTTATCAAAACAAACACGATCGCTAGCTTACTTAATCGATTATTGTCAACTGTCAGATATGAACGAATATATTCAAAATTGTTCTCATATTGGGTCATCCTTAACTTCTGAAGTAACTATACCACACATGACTATGTATAAACCACGTGTTCCTTATTTATTACTCTATAATATAGCCAAAACACCTTTGGGGCCTTATTTTCGACCCTTTTAGCGTCCGTTCTTGATGTCTATCAGTGTCCATATTCTATACTGCTGCCGTTTGAACGAGTGAAATTATGAGAAGGGGAAATAATCAGTCAAAGTTACTTCGATTTATTTACTCCGTTATAAAAAATAATTAGAGCAGTTGTCATATCGTAAACTTTAATAGGCTTAAAAGTTTTAGATTTGATGTTGTACAATGGCTTTTGGTGTTCATGGATTTCCCCTACGGTTTGCAAATTATATCAACTGATCACCTCTTGTTGTCGGGAATTCCCCCAAAACTAATGCGTTCACGCTAATGCTTTATAAATATGTTTGGCAAATTACGCTTCGCCTTGGCTAAATTGTCAAAGTCACATTGCTTTAACTGCCATTCGAGATGTCCTATAGACATGTGTTTGCTGGTAAATTACAGACATCGGATTCTAAACGTACAGGAAGCAATCCAAACAACGCCAGTCAGACACCATCCACCCGGGATTCTTAGAGTACTATATCGAATCATTGGAGTTTTAGCCAAAAGAATATCTGCACAAAATGCTGTGACTTATTTGAATGTCTTTTGGGAACTCTCCTGAGACTGTTCAACCATTTTCGTCTATTTTTGTCTTTTGTGGCACGTGACTCAATTGTTTCGAGTTTACACTGAAATGTTTACACTCTTCTACACAGCAAAGCATCAGACTAATCCAGTCACCGTCGTTTTGACAATGCCTTGGGTAGAGTCCTCTAACGCTAAGCCCTACGCTAGGACCTCGCTTATATCTAGCCAAAATCACGTGTTCTCATTTAAAATACACGGCGATATCTCACGTAATCTTGCGACGCCTTGCCGTTTAGCGGGGTCCTAGTGCTACTGAACTCTGCCCTGGTATTCACATTGCTTCGAAAAATGGTGGCGGAAAGATGACCGAAGTGTAAAAATTGCGAATATTCCTTTAAGTGTTTAACGTTTAAAAGTTGAAGCTTAACCAAACTAAGTGCGCATGTTTAATTACGCGTAATATGTAAAGTCAAAAACAATACAATTGGTTCATGTCAGCGCCTCACTCCTTTTGAAACAGGTGCCTCACTTTGTAAAGAAGGAGGTGCATGTCTGCGTCACTTTTAGCGCTTCATTTTCGAAAGCCAAATAATCTAATGTATCTATAAATGTAATTTTTGGACAAAGCACCTTGGTAACTTAACAGCAACAGTACAAGTTTCCAAGGGAAACTGATGCGGTTTTTTGAGTCGATGGTTACTAGAGCTCTGCCTTGGTCGACGCCTAGTGCTCTTCCTCCCTGCGGTCGCTTGGTTTACAGCCAAACACGTCACTGGAATGTTGAAGCAGGGAAAAATCTAGGACTACTTCGGCTCATATAAGATGATTTTTTTCGAACTAAAGCAAAACCGCCTCACCTCAACGGATCCCAGAAAGACACCGGCCCTAGTGACTTATTTTTTACCTATATTTTTCACGTACGGTAGCATAGCTTTTGACTTGTTATTTCAGAACGGAATCCTCTCCTCCCTTCCATTTGTGTGGATGTTTCTCGCCAATCTCTTATTTTCCAACATTGTCGATCTTGTTCGAGCAAAGACCCCACTTTCAACGACAGTTGTTCGGAAAATAGTCCAAAGTTTAGGTACGGAAATTAGTACTAAGATCTGTCCAGGGAAAAAAAGAAAACCTGTTATTATCACATTGATTTGAAAGATATCTCTCACGAGGCAGCTTAAACCTGGCGCAAGTCAGTTAAACTTGTATCATGTTATGCTTTGGAAGCATGGGTATGCTTCAACAGAGTTACTATGGAAACATTCGTGAAAATGGAAATTAAGTATCTTGTTACAAGCATTTATTTGCCTGGATGTTTACAAGGTACATTACCAGTTCGATTTCCAGGCAGACGTACAGTATGCCATTTTTTAAGTTTTAAAAGAATTCCTTAATTCGACTCCCAAGTATTTTATTATCCTAATTGACGGGAACTATTTTTGCAGAGACTAGTCCCGTGACGTCATTCTCTGACAACTAGATCAAATCTTTGAAATGAGGTGTTTCTGGTAATGGAAAATGAACGCTGGCCAACATGACAACAAGCATCTAATTATGTATTAATGTTTACGGGGAAGCGGTGTCAGCTGCTAGCGCCTTATTTGCATGCATTTCTCGCTACATTGTATGTGAATGGACTGAATGCGTTTTGAACCCTATTAAAAGTTTTATAAATGCTGCGTTGCTTATATTAAGGTTGGGAACTCCAAAAGTGTACATGTGCTCGTACTCTGTTTCCCAAACTTTCCTAACGTTTTACACCACAAATGTATGCTTTGGTATTTTTCCAGCCCTGGTTATACCCGCCATTTTCATGGTAGCAACCAGTGCTACCACGTGTCACACCAGAGAAGCAGCGGTTGCTTTACTAACAACAGGGGTCGCGCTTACCTCGCTATCGCGGTCTGGGTACGGGGTGAACCACGTCGACATAGCTCCAAGGTTTGTATATCTGTTGTCCATAATGTTAACAGACATATTTTAAATATGAAGACCAGAGATTGGAACCTAAGACGTGTTTGTAATCTAGGAATCTCAACATTTTTCCAAGGTATTGTAAAGTGGTGTAACTCGCCTAGCCAAGAACTATCCTTCCTAATTTCCAAGCTATGCCTTTATGAACTTTTAAACTTAACTAGAAACGCAGGCTGACCCATGATAATCGTCTGCCAATTCAGAGGAGGTGGTAGTCCATCTTCGTAGTACAGGTAGTTTTGAAAATACCTTTGAAAACTGGCGTTTTGACCGAGAATAGGAAAGCGCCAACATATGGGTGTTTTATCCCACGCGTATATTGTGCTAAAAGTAATTTCTAGGTGCTAATTTTATAGTAAAAGCAAAATATTAATATTTTAGAACGGTTTTAATTACAAAAGGTACAAATACAAATATCAACAATAAACCAATACAAACAAATTATCTTAGTATGATCAGCCATGGGTCAGGCATGCAGATGATTACAAACCAGGCATACAAGTCTCATGGTCCACTACAAACAAATTTGACACTGCATTCACATTTCCCCAGTCAGGTGCACTGTTAGAATATAAATCACTAAATATAAATCCCTTCATACAATGCAATGACAATTTATTTTGTTGCCATGGGCGGTAGTAGTCGTTCTTTGCTAACCACGTTTTCTCTGATGGAGGTTCTTTACTTTTCGATTTACCAAACCTTTTTTCTGTTCTCCGCTAGCTGTTTTTATTTTGTAGAGAGGCGAGGTGGAATACCTAATACTTGTTTGGTTTTTGGTGACAAATATGACCGACACGTATACTTGTCTGATTTGTGTAATCAACGCCAACACTTGGTTTCGGGAATGCTTGAGTTGCGACGCAGTTGCTACTATCAAAAACTGCATCTGGTTTTCTAATAAACCATTTCATTAGTTACCATTTACATCATTGGTTGAAAGCTATGTAATTATGTAGCTTTAGATCAATCTGGGTGAAAGGTAAGTGATATAGAATCTGACGCTAAATTTATCCCTGAAAAACTGCACTCTTCTTTGAGTAACACTACTTGGTTATACAGGCGTGAAAACAGTGTCGTTTGTACGTTATTCTTCGTGATCTGTCACTGGAAAACGGCTCGACCACGAGTCAGCTCAGCAAGTACTGCCAAACAACATGCTGCATATCATTTGGGGAATATCCCAAAATTGAAAAATTTAATTGGACGGCAGCTTTGAAGCAATCAAACTGCCTATTACCTGTTGTGACCCAAAATATCCGCTCATTATAACTTTGCTGATAAGGCACTGAACAGTTCTCACTAGTTCTCTCAGTTCTGGTAGAGCACACATCACTGGACTTACCGCCTTCCTTTCACTCTGTCGAGAATTCTACAAACAAATGTGTGAGTCATTTCACCTCAAAATGCTACCCTTGACTGCTGAAAGTTTACTCCGTCTCATATTTTTGGCCTTTCCATTTTCACCGAAAATGACACCAGGCTTAGAAAAAGGTGTAAAAAACGAAAATTGAAACTTATCTGCCCAGAGCCAATATTTCCCTGCCAATGCCCGACACGAGCTAACACTATATTTTGGAAGCACCGGTATTCTCTTCGGTATAACAGATTAAAAAGGTGGTAAAAAATGTGGTCAAAGTTTTTGCAATTCTGGATTGTTTAAGACCCTAAGATCACAGCGGATTCCTTTGTCACTGCTCTGTAATGCTACAGGGAGCTACCATTTTGTAGAAAATGGATTCTACAGCCGAACTGAGTGAATTTTTCCAATTCACAACATGTTCACAAACGCAAGCAAACCATATTCGTGGAATCTACTTGAATTGCATACCGCAAAACTGCCGCCAAATATGGCCTACCGCAAGAACTCAATTTATAAGCAGTGCAACTTAGTCGCGATCACAGTCTAGTTGTAGAGTGCCACCGTGTCCCGCCATTATGGAGGTAGGTGCATGGAATCAGGATCTAGACGCACGTTCTGAGGATCACTGGGATTATTCCATTACAACAGTGTGTTACCAAGCAGGGTTTCCGTACCCAATGGGTCCCTTCTGGGTCTGAGTCTGCAAACAATGAAGATCCAATGGCTCATATTCGGTATGCGACCATAGGCGTACACTTTGAGAGCTATTTGCAGAGATTTCTCGTATCACTTTTTGCAGCGACTTTGTCGGGAAGTCATGATGACCACAGGATTTCATTCTTATCCGCATGTTAATGCAAATCATGTTTTGATGATCACTTTGTCGTGCTTCCATTCCAGATACGCCGGTATTCTCTTTGGCATCACTAATACGGTGGCCACAATTCCTGGTATGGTGGCTCCCTCTGCTGTAAACGCTCTAACATCTCATGTGAGTCTGGGAATACTTATTTTGAATCACAAGTCCCATACTTAAATTTTGTGCAACACTCGCCATAAATGAGTGCGTGCATTCATCTTTAAACGAATGCGTCATTAGTCACGCATGCTAAACTTTAGAAACTTGCTTTGAAACAGTATTTTTATCATTTCACTGGTTCTTTTAGGATAATGTCTCTGAAACCAGTTGCAGTAAATTTTTAAAAAGTCTTTAAAACTTGTAGATTTGTCTTCTTACTCTGACAGCATACATTCTGATGTCATAATAGTTTCTGTTCGCACTTTTAAAGGAGAATGCCACCCGATTCAATTAGTCTTTTTTACCGTCTTAATCGGTCTATATCCACATCGCCTCTTATACGGTCGACCTCACCTTGCCGAGAGGTGTCGCGTTAACTTGTGAGGAAGGTGAGAAACGACGCAGCGACGTCAGTGGTTCGTCGGTGCATCGTTCCCGCTTGTTCGAACTATGAAGCTGCGAAGAAAGCGGGTATATCGTTTTTTTCGACTTCCTCGAGAGCTCGAAATGCTCAGGCAGTGGCTCGCGGTAGTGAAGAATGAAAGGTACGCTGTCAATAGCACGTATGAGGCCGTGAAACATCTCCGTGTCTGTGGCCGGCATTTCATCGACAGTGATCTCTCTGACAAATTCCGGCTTGCCAAAGAACTATCCATACGTTCCGTTGCCTGTGTGTGTTCACGGCGGCTCTCTAGCATTTCAGTGTATTCCGGTTGGAACTGATAGCCTGTGAAACCAAACGATCCGACCCGTGAAGTCTTCGTCGGATGAGCTCTTGCCTAAGTCGGGATTGGCGGCGGGCCAGTTGCCATGTAGACGTTTATTATTCTGCGTTCTGTTTCAAAATGAATTGTTCTCATCCTAACCAATGCTTCTATCAAACTGAAACAAAGTCTGTCTCATTAGATACAATTTGTAATGCCTTTCCAGTATTCGTGAGTGCAAATGTTGAGAAGCCAGCAATGAATAAACCACTGCGTTACCGGCTTTTGACGCCGGCAATAAAGGTAATTAACCGGGCACCGAGGCCGTGTGAGCGCATGCTAATTCATTGTTTGCTGACAGAAAGTTGTTGTGAAACAATTACTCGATTTTATATGCTATGGTCACAAGTTAGGGGAATGTTTATTTAGAAATAAAAATACATTATTCAAATCATTGTTATTGTACAACCTTTGCCCTGACGGTCTGTGGAAGGGAAACCCGACTTCGCGGCCCCCGGCAATTAAGTAGTTTTTCAGTTTCGTGGCTAATTCACAATAATTACGTGCACATTATTTATTTGGCTCGCTATTATAGTCTTTTCGTGACTGGATGTTTAGTTTGCAACTCAAGCTGGTTTATTTTCGTGGAAGAACACTTCAAATTTATCTCCGAACAGACCCCTCAAACTCATGCTACCGACCTTGGTAAATTGGCCTGCCCAACTTTGTAGGCTATGCGGTGTGTCCTAATACCAATAAATCCGTAACAGCGAACTAAAACAACACGTTTTTATAAGAACTCGGTGTATTTTTAAGGGTT
Organism: Phoronis australis; assembly: GCA_002633005.1. NCBI lineage: Eukaryota > Metazoa > Phoronida > Phoronidae > Phoronis > Phoronis australis. Next base: position 104,759 of record NMRA01000449.1, on the reverse strand, counting down.
TTACATCGAAGTTTGATGATTTATTGGTGTTAAACGATGAATTCAAGCGATAAGTTGACACCAGTAATCCGTGTTGTGAACTGCTGAACAGACTGCGTGTGAAACCAGTGACGTCACTGGATAATTTCAGCACCTCCTTCTGCTGTCAGGTGTCAGGTAACGAAACCGAACGTGCCGTTATCGAGTAGAACTACTCGATCGAAATTGATACAAAATAGATTGTTTTTAGGTGGCTTTCTCCTTTAAAGGTTTCATAACAAAATAATGTTGATACACAAGGAATTCCTATTCATAACTTACGTTTTGTTTCTGGTAATTGAAATTTAGTTTTAGTTTAGCTCTGTCATGGACGACATTCGAAGGGGACCATTTTGTATTTTTATCCCCGGGCGTGAAAAACCCTCGATCCACAACTGGACTGTTACATATGTATTTGGAACATCATTTGCTTTTGGCTGACCTGGAAGATCGTCAAAGGTTTGTTTGTTAAAAATGTTAATGTCGAATTTGGAACGAAGTACTGTATACTAGCCAATCATTTTATCGTATCCCCAGGGTTCAAGGTCAGAGTGGCAGACGGTGTTCTACATCTGGGGCTCCGTTTATGTGTTTGGCGCCATTATGTATTGTATTCTCGCGAGTGGTGAAAAGCAAGCATGGGCCATGGATCTCAACAGAGACGCTGACGTCAAAGATGTTTATGAGCTTGGAGAACATCTCACTCAGGAGTCAGCACCGCTGGCTCGGGATACCGAATGAAACAGGAAAGATGATCGACGAAAATGTAATTCAGTCTAGAAACTATGCAACTGGACGTAAATCCAAACTCTATTAGCACTTGAGACTTGTGTCCATCTCAGGCATCTGGTTCTTTATCGGTCAATAAGTGATGAGATCAACCGCAGCACAAAGGCATATTTTTAAAAACAATAACTGAGAATTTTGAGCCACAACCAAGATGATAAAGGCAAACATAAAAGTTGTGATCGCAGCTATCATGTCACTCGAGTTGTGGTTCCAGCTATATTGGTGAATCTACTCGCCATCCTAAAACCAGGGCTAAAAAACATTTAAGTACTGACAGTAGTTCTACCCTTAATGACCACGTGCAGAGATCCAGCCACTCTAATTGTGAATGCACATTCAGAAAATGCTTTAGTATTCTGGATCAGGCTGAAAAAACAAAGGAACTCAAAATCCGTGCGTCAATTCACATCAGCCGGCTTAAGCCTGAGCTGAATAAGCTGATGACGCACAGCAGGCTGTGACTGGTCTAATGAATTGTTTTAAAATATTCGCTGATTTTTACATTGTTTGGTAATGGATATCAAAATAACTGGAAAGATTAAGATTTTCCTAGTGTGAACGAGGAAACATGCTTATGATTAGAAATAAGTTTGATCACACAAGTCTATTCATATGAAATTTCATATTTAATATAAGAGAACAGCTTGAATACATTTTTCAGGTTTCAAAATATTTTATCTCTGTGTCCATGAGCAAAATTTTGATATTTGAATTTAAATATTTATAGGTACACCTATGCCAACTTGAATATCGTATAGCCAAAAACGCCACCGAAGTAAACCCGAAAGCAGCTTGGGACTTCTGTTTTCAATAAAATGGCATTGAGTTAGAATTGGGGTAAGGGTTAGTGTTAGGGTTAAATTTAGGGTTGAGCAAATGAGAATTCAAAACACATGTGTTTTAGTAGGAGAATAATTGAACTTTTACTATTTGATACAAACTTGCATCTTAATCTTTGGATGTCAGTTTTTGGTACATGAAAATGTAGGTGAAGTGTGCCATAAGCCAAGTTATGGCACGGGGGAAATTTAATAGATACCATAAAGACGATAGTAGGATCTACTTGACTACTATTGACAGATTACGACTTCAAATTTGAGATAAAAGGCTCATTTCACCTACTTCTCTTGTTGCAACACTATCATGTTACAAGCAAACAAGGGTTGGTATACATTTACAGTTTTTTAAGTATTGCTTTTGTAGTGTTTTGTAGTGTATACTCGAATTTACTTTCGGTATCAAGATAAACCTTTCATGTAATCTTTTTTGGTCAATTTGTCATAATTTACTTACTGTAAACGATTTCATTGTTAATCTTTAGGCGATTTTCACAGAAATAAGATGGATGGAAATCTCAATTCCTAAGCCTAAAGAGCTCACTCGTTCAAATGCCAAAACGCCCGCCAACTTCCAGTTCCAGCTCTGGCCACATAAAAATGTGCCATTTGACTTGACCAGTGGTGGTAGAGACAGGGAAATTCAATAAAATTTACACAAAGGTTTATCAGATCAAACACAGATTGTTTGCATAACACGCCGACTTGTTCACAGTGTCACTCTTCTTGTTTGAAGAATTGTTAATTTGGTTTTGACAGAAATCGACTGAAACGATTCAAAATACCTATCACAGTAAGCAGTGTGTGTCAATTTGACCAATAAAAGCGCCTTCAAAATGGTAAAATCGTTCTAGAATACCATAGCGTTAGCGCCCTGACATGCACCGTATCGATATCTCTGTGCATTTATCAAAATCTCTACGAAACCATAGAATTTAACTTAAATTGTACATAGTTTCTGAAACTAGAAAATCTGTAGAATTGCAGCAGTTTTCTAAATTATTATAATCATTTTCAACTTTTTAATATCAATATCATAAAAGTCACATTTTGATAACCCCACACGCAAAAGTGGGTGATTTAAAACTAATCGCTTATAACTTTTTGAAGAACACTGCATAAAGTATAGTATGAGAAGGTTTCTGAGACATGACGTTCAGAATTGAGCCAGCCAGGGTTCTATATAATCTTACTTGAAGTGTATTCAGTAAAGTTCTAAACAGAGAACGTTTCTTAGCTACTCTAATACTCCTTGCTTTTTGTCAACTCTCCACAATAATGAAGTAGATCAGTTAACTTGTTAATGTTAAGTCCGCGTATGATGGTTACCGGGAGTTTCCGTAGATAAGCCCATGTGCGTGTATTCGGAAAATGAAAATTTTCAGGCGCTTTAGTAACACCAAATGAACGCCCGGTCGTTTATTCGGAAAAGGGAGGCGTGTAAGGACAGTCGTGGTTTTGCTGATTTTGACACTTAATTGAAAGTGTTTTTCAATTTTACGCTAATGAATGCACCAACACCTTTTGTAAATGATAAATGATCAATAAAACTGAATTTGTGACAAAAGGTTAACGCTGAGTGGGCTTTTAAGAGGACATTTTCCGAATAAACGCTTCACAATCTGGACACTTGACACCAAATAAACGCGTTTCATCGGGTGGTCTTAGCTACGGATAATCCCGGTATTCAGAAATCAGTTCACTTGAGGATGTCGTATTTTAGACAGGAACTGTTGGGCCGTTGCACGAAACACCTGAGTTAAACTCACGAGAGCCTATTGAAAAAGTTTTCCAAACACCTTGTCTCTCTTCAGAAAACGGGCAACGTGCGTGAACCAAGAAAAGTTAAGCCTTTCTTAATTTGTACAGAAATCACGCACCTGTAATTGAAGAAAATGGTTTAAACTTATTTTTACTTGTTGAAGATGCTATGTCTCATTAAATTGCGAATATACAAATGAAGTACTAGTTTACAAACAAGCCCGGGTTTTCTGGTGTGCCGGGCACGATCAGAAAACCAGTTACCATAACAATCTCGCGCAAGTCTCCTTTTGCGACACTACTTTTATGTAAATGAGTATGGTAATATTTCATCGTTACCCTAATGAAACAAGGCACAGATTTTATTATTTGTTCATTTCACTATCAAATATCGATTGCGTACTGTTTGAAGTTATTGGATTTTTTATATGTTATCTTTTTGTTTTAAGTATATCAGTTGTGATGTTTTCTTTGAAATCGCAATTTATTTAGAAATTGTTTCTTTTCCTGATTATCTTTGTACACGCAGTTCTCCAGCAAGTCACTAGGTGGCGCCTGATACACATTTGAATATTCTTGGTTTTAATGAGACATGGCATCTTTAAGTGAAGATTTCAATCTCTTTGAATAATATATTTACATATGATTCGTTTTAAGTACCCACGTGGACGTCATGTCGTTACCTCATGGGGATCGTTGGATTGTATTGCTTCACTGTGGTGTACATGGTCCGAATAAACCTTAGTGTGGCTATGGTTTGCATGGTAGCGCCACGTAACGTGTCGAAAGCTGACGATGATAATCTCACTGAAATTTCCGATGGCTGTGTTCAAGCGAACATCTCAAACAGGATGTTCAAGGTATTGGAATTCATACGCAGCTATCCTACAGATGCTGTGTTTTGCAACGGCTCGTTTTTCTCTATCAAATTATTCAGCTGCTTATAGTTTGTCTTTTGTGTATTTCAAAACCAAGAACGTTTTCTGAGGATATGGGCTACCATTCATGTGTTTAAGTTCACAATAATTGCAGTTTTGTTAACCAAGGAAAACAATGCCCATTACATTGCACTCACGCTGTGTCTCGCGCGTTCACTCCGACATTTTGAGTGTGAAAGGACCCTATATTCACTTGAGTTTCCAACATTACGTAGGCGGGAGAGTAAGACCTGTTAAAACCACTAATATTCGATTGTCAAATTGCAATTAGGACCTTCCCAAAATATTCAGGATTGTCGCAGTTTGAACTGCATTTTATAATGCTGATGAAGTTCGCAGTATTCATACTGTAAGCTAGCAAGCCAGCTAGCCACATCAGACAGATTTGAAGGTTTATCGAATTTCTTTCGATTATGTGAAAAGGAAATCAAGCAAAAAGAAATCCGAGTACGGGGGCAAAATACTAATCAAATCAAATTATCTTTATTTAGGGAACCATCAACAGTCTTACTGGGTTATATTTCGCCTCTTTTTACCTTTCTCTAACGACGACAAATCAAATCTTCTGTCATTTTTACTTTCATATTTTGATCTGATGACGCCATAGTATAATTAGTAGTAACCCGAATGGCAGCCAATAATATAAGTGAATGCTCTAGTTCAAGATTCGCCGCTAGGTAAAAAATGCATATGGCGGAATGACAAGCAAATAGTAGAACGTCGAATCTTGCGTCATTCTTCACTTTTGTAACAAAGAAAAGGTTGTCATTGACTTGAAAATAGAACGCTAGTGACAAATGCACGCGCAACTTCCCAAACTTTTATGGCATCTTTCGAAAGATGATAACGGTTTCACCGTAGCAAAGTTGTTAACCAGATTAGTGTATGTCCACAACTGATTGTTGTACTAAAACCGTCTGGCAGGTTATCAATGCTCTCAAAACTTACAGACCCTTTGTCAGTGCTGCATAGGTGTAATGCTGTATACAGGTTTTACTGCGAGTGTGATCAGTTTTATGTTGGGATGAATACTAAGAGGTTAGGCCAAAGAGCAAAAGAACATTCTCAAAGTGACAGTAATGTTCTCTGTATTCATTCTATGGTAACAGACCACGTAATGGATAAAGCTAATCCTGCAATTCTTCGAAATGATGAAATAGATTCAGATTGGCTATTAAGGAGAACCGTACGATTGTTGATCTGAATACGAGGGCTTCCCTGAATGGCAACCTGGGGTCGGTTGAGCTCACCCTTTGCGGGTAGCTTTGATCTTTGTATGTGACTGCTTTACAAGTGGTTCAGTTGATTTTGTTTCTTGCGAATCTGTTGTTGGGTTTGGTGAACTCCATGAGAACGATGAATTGAATTCCGTTGAAACGTTGGACTCACTTCTTTAAACTAGTTTTCTTCTATCGTTAAAGCCCGGAACGTTCCAGTGGGACAAATCGTTACAAGGCTACATATTATCGTCTTTCTTCTATGGCTACATGGTTACCCAAGTTCCTGGTGGTTGGCTTGCTGAACGATTTGGCGGGAAAATTGTCATGATGGTCGGAATGACATTGTCATTCCTGTCTACCGTATTTACCCCACTGGCTGCCAGCTATGAACCAGACACCGTTGGACCGTATTTACTGATGGCCTTGAGGGTCCTTCTTGGGCTGGCAACGGTATGTTTTTATCTTCGTCGAGTACTACTGCATAAAATACTACGTCAACAGGTGCTGCTACAGCTAATTGTTGTGCTACTGCTACTACTACTACTATTAGGACGGCTGCTACGGCAGCCAGAACTATTACTAATGTTACAGCTACTACTGATCATTTAACTGCTCCTTCTGCCGCTGTTCGTTTTGCTAACGCCGCCGCCTCCATCGCTTCCGTCGCCCATGATGCTGTCATTGAGTTGCCTATCAACCGTAAAGCTACGTGAACCTTACATGCATGAAGTCTATGTTGCGCAAAGTTACTGGACGATTGGTGGTTGCTTACTCATTACTCTGAGTGTGTAAGCGCAGAGTACTGCTGTTCCTGGGTTTTCTTCAATTTTATTACTCTGCGCGTGTAAGTGCACAGTACTGTTGTTCCTGGGTTTTCTTCAATTTTATTTTTCTTCTTATTCTTCTTCCAACCAACTTTGAGGCTTAATAACTAAAAATTGGGTGCAGGTACGGTCTTTAAATTCAGCATATTACTTTTCACAGTATATAAATTTTGATTGGTTATATAATCATATTCCATATTGCACCGGAACAGGTCGTTTGGTGCAAAGGTCATATAATTTTCAAAATGCCACTCCTCCTTCAGTTTTAAAGCTATCTTTTTCAAATTCGGTGCACAGGTATATGTCACCATGACAATTTAAAAAATTACTTTTATTTCTAAGTAATCGGGTCATCCAATCAGGTGAAATAGGTCAAAGGTCATTAGGTGCAAACTAAAATTTTGAGCTAGACACTTCAAATTGACAGGTCTGATAGTCACAGGTAAATCAAATCAGAATCCAAAGTTTCAGATCATTTAGTGCAAACATGGGGTCATTAGGTGTATTTTTCTTATTAAAATTTGACCTTTTCAATCAGCAAGTATACTGATGTGTCAACCGTTAGACAACTGTGATTCTTAGCGTTAAACACATTTTCCACGGGCTTTGCAATAATTCTCCTAAAGATGCTTAAAATGCACCGGATAAGGTCAATTAGTGCAAAGGTTATGTAATGTTCAAAATGTTATATCTCTTACGTTTTTCAAGGAATTCTTTTCAATTCCAGCACACTGGTGTAAGTCAACATGCCAAGTGAATACCCTACTTTACTTCGCAATAGGCCTAACCAATCCGGAAAAATATGTCAAAGGTCATTGAGTGCAAACTAAAATTTTGAGCTAGAGACTTCAGAATTACGTATCTGTTTACTAAGTGCGATTGAGTTTGAATTCTAAATTTTCAGGTCATTTGGTGCACCCATGGGGTCATTAGGTGCATTTTTCTTATGAAAGTTTGACCACTTCATTCATCTTGTATTGTGAAGTACTTAAAGTAAAACATCTGTGATTATTAGCATTAACCACACTTGTAATCGAGTTAACAATTACTCCCTCATCGGGGCTCATAATGCCCCGGAAGAGGTCAATTAGTGGAAAGGTCATCAAAAAATTAATATGTAATTTCTCCTGCAATTTTAAAGAATTCCTTTTCATATTGGTAAACGGGTTGCTGTCAGTAACTTCCCATAACAATTCCAGTAATACGCACGCGCAGGGTCCATTATTGTCACGCCGTGACAATAATCTTTCTACTTCTTATTCTTATTCTTCTTATTCTTCTTCCGACCAACTTTGAGGCTTAATAACTTCAAAATGGGTGCAGGTATGTTCTTTAAATTCTCCATGTGATTTTTGGCAGTACATAAATTTTGATTCGTTATATAATCATAATCCATATTGCACCGGAAGAGGTCATTTGGCGCAAAGGTCATGTAATTTTCAAAATGCTACTCCTTCTTCATTTTTAAAGCTATTCTTTTCAAATTCGGTGCACAGGTATAAGTATGACTTTTGACAGTATATAAATTTTGATTGGTTATATAATCATATTCCATATTGCACCGGCAGAGGTCGTTTGATGCAAAGGTCATATAATATTCAAAATGCTAATCCTCTTTCAGTTTTAAAGCTATCTTTTTCAAATTCGGTGCACAGGTATATGTCAACATGACAATTTAAAAAATTACTTTTCTAAGTAATCGGGTCATCCAATCAGGTGAAATAGGTTAAAGTCATTAGGTGCAAACTAAAATTTTGAGCTAGACACTTCAAATTGACAGGTCTGATTGAGTTTGAATTCTAAATTTTCAGGTCATTCGGCGCACCCATGGGGTCATTAGGTGCATTTTTCTTCTGAAAGTTTGACCAATTCATTCATCTTGTATTCTGAAGTGCTTAAAGTAAATTATCTGTGATTCTTAGCATTAACCACACTTGAAATCGAGTTTACAATTATTCCCTCATCGGGGTTCATAATGCACCGGAAGAGGTCAATTAGTGGAAAGATCATCAAAATATTAACATGTAATTTCTCCTACAAGAATTCCCTTTCATATTGGTAAACGGGTTGCTGTGAGTAACTTCCCAAAATAACTCCAGTAATACGCACGCGCAGAGTCCATTATTGTCATGCCGTGACAATAATCTTTCTAGTTTCCTTTGCCTTCCACCAGAAAAAAAAACTTTCATATGTTCATTGCCGCTTACCACCTCCACAGCTGTTGCTAATACTACTAATTATTCTAATAGCAACTATACTCCGATTCCGTTAGTATGAATGCATGACTTGCATCTCGTATTCATTTTCAGGGTGTTGCATTTCCGGCAATGAACGCTCTTTGGGGAAAATGGGCGCCGATGTTCGAACGAACCAAACTGATAGCGTTCTGCTACGCTGGGACTATGGTGGGCAACGTAATTACTCTGTCTGGCTCTGGTGTTCTCTGTGTTAACGGTTTTGCAGGAGGGTGGCCGTCAATATTTTACGTGTCAGGTACATGTTTTGGCAAGCTGTTGATGCAAAGTACGTGTGCTGAATATTTGATAGCAATATTCAATTGGTTGGATGGTGTGAAGCATGTTTATAAATTATAACAATTTACAAAACGCTCTATTTCACACAATTCAAAAACAAAATCAAGAAAATATAAAGGTTGAATAGAAATATAGAATCCTACACTCGTCTCAGGTTTAGGACATGGGCAAAACCTCTTGGAAATTTCGTCAAATTCCCAAGGCTTGGATTTGTCCATGTCATAAACATGAGACGAGTGTAGGATTTGAACCATACAAACGATCTTTTTTGCTGAAAAACTCGACGTGTATAAAACTTTTAACCACATGACGCAACTTTTGTAAAAACACGCTTGCGCAATTTAAGGTAACCTCAGTTACTTTTTGCAAACAGCTTTATTTTAAACTTAACATTTGTACAGTTGCATTCAGCTTTCGCAACAAATGTTCAAATTAGAATCTAATAGTCTTTGGAGTTGTATCATTAAAACTTAACAAATTTTTATGAATAGTCAGCAGGGATTCCCGCGCGTGACCACTGAATTAATTTTGAGACAGCACATCTAGACAGTTTCACCACGTTTCTTGAGTGGTGGTTCGTCTCCGGTTAAGTGAACGTGTATATGGAATTCGTCGCCGAAGATGGGTCCGTTTAAGAAGTTGTTTGCACGTCCTTAGGACTTGTAGTACGTACAGTTGCGGCACCGCATTACCTTGTCTTCTTCACGGAATTCCGGCATTGCTTGATTGGTGCGTGTTAGGTTGTTGGTATTAGTGTTTTGCATACGATAAAATGTAAGGCGTATGGAGTTCTACTTTGCACTACTTTGTGACTCGCCCATGTAATACCAAAAAATTACGTACTCGGTGCTATTAACCAGTCATGTCCTAATAAATTCCAGGTCACGTGAGAAAATGTCTTATTCTACAATTATTGACTTTTACCGATGTCAGAATGTTGGATCTCAAACACCAATTAATATAATCATGAATCACCAGGTGGTTCGTATTTCAATGTTACTTGGAAACTAAGGATGACATAAAAGGCTTAAAACACTTTCGAGTTTCATGACGTGATTAAGGCGCAGAGATAAAGTAAGGGCTTGTGAACCTGAAGGTACCGAGATCGAATCACGATGATATCTCCTTTATTTCCCGATAAGTTCAGAATCGACGTAGTAGCGATCTGTGTTGAAAATCGTGGTCCGTCGAAGTCAAATATGATATTTTATATGTACTGTAAGCGACCTTTAAATGAGGTCGTTTTTATATACTTTCGTTTAGGTAATAGGCGACTCGATTTTCACAACTTACAATATCCTTGTCCGTCTATTATTATTATAACGGCTTGACAAGTTCTTATGAATTTTGACAAAAGGGTTCAAGGTTGATTTACACGGGCATGAGTCGGTTTGCCGACGAGTGCGATTACCGTGGAAACCCCTGTGTGCCGTTTTATTTCTTGACTACGATACTGCTTGTTTATCAAAACGGTAAGACAGATTTTGACAAAATTTCAAACAAGGATATATGGCGGGGGTGCTCCAGCACCAGTTGGTTTTTTCGATCTGACTGCAGTAGCACCCCTGTTGGCCATTTAAGTTTTCGACAGCGTTTTCCTTTTTCATCGAATATTGTCAAATCGCGTGCCAGATTTTGATGGAATTTGACGCACAGACATGTATGGTGTGTACTCGTGTACATCAATCAGTACTTCAGCACCACCTTTTGGCCATTTTCAGTAGGTTGTTGCTTGACCTTGATTATTGTCAAAACTGTGAAAGAAATTTTGCTGTAACTTGAAGCAATGGTTTATAGCTGGGATATATCGACAACAGTTGGTTATCGAAAGGATTAGTCTACAGTTGCACTACCTGAAAGCCATTTTAGTTTTGGGATAGTTTGATTATTGTAAAAATGACTTGACAGATTTTTCAAGAGACCTTAAAGAAGAATGCCACCGAAAAAAACAACGTATTTTGTATCAATTTAGATTGAGTAGTTCCACTCGATAACAGCAAGTTCAGTTCTTTTACCTGATACTACACGGCAGACGGAGGTGCTGAAATTAACCAATGACGTCAAAGGGTTATAACAGTCTCCTCAGCAGTTCACAAGGAGTTTACTGGTGTCAGCTTATTGCTTGAATTCATCGTTTTACACCAATAAATCGTCAAAATTCGATGTAAAAACCCTTACAAACGCATTCAGTTTTTAAACAAATGAGCTTATTTCGCTGTTACGGATTTATAGCAATTCTGAACGTACCGCATCCTATAAAGTTCCGTAGGCCAACTTTCCGAGGTCGATCGTGGGAAGTTTGGAGTCTCTTCGGTGATAAATTATAATTGTTCTTCCGTAAAATACAGACAGACAGACAGACAGGAGAGCATAAACGTATGTTGTAATTTTTAGTTGAGATTTTTTCAGTTCTAAACACACAACGCTCGTTATAACGCAGTAGTTCGCTTGAACCCTATCAGTCCCTTCGGCCGGACTGGAGACATTACGAACATAAACCAAACAGGTTAGTCGGCGGCGAAAGTTGAAAACTAAACTTGCGGCGTGACGGCATTGGCGGAACATAATTTCTTTGGTTGGTGACGTACAGGTAATACATTGTTCCAAACAGCTGATTATATCTAAGTCCTCCGTGTCTGTTGAGGCTGGGGGACCCAATTCTCTCGTGGATCGCTTCTCTCACGCCATGGGAAAACCAATCCTCAGTATCAAGGATCACCACATTGTCCATAGAAAACTCATAATTTAAATACAATCTATCAGCTGTTTGTAACAATGTATTACGTCACCAACCAAAGACATTATGTTACAACCCATGTGACAACAATCTCAGCCAATGCCGACACGCCAGCACATCAACTTCAGACGATCTGTAGATGTCTCCGAGATGAAGACGCTACGTTATCATTTATATAAAGTAAGTCTAGAAATTGATTTAATTTTGTTTTGCAGGGACTCGGTTATGTTCTTTCACTTTTCGCAGCATTTGTGGATTTTAATTATAACGAGATAGAAAAATATCATTTGTGAGTACACAAAGACACAAATACGAAGAAGACTTATGGAACTTAGTTGAGTCCCTGTTTGTGGCTGTTCCTTGCAACCGGGCACTGAAAAACAGCTGACGACGTTCGTGCCCTCGCTGTGGAGGCACTCGAGCGCGGATTTCGTACCACGAAGCTATACTCGCCAGGGGAGTGGACAAATTAGCAAGCATGTGTGACGTGATCTCGTCGATCTCTACGTCCGCCTATCGGCCGCTACAGTAGTCGTCTATTCGAAAATCGTCATGGTGGTAAATGCTTGACCACGAAGCGGACGAAAACAAAGTTGACGCATTACCGTAACTTAAGCGCGGTTGGAATAGGTTAAAAATTATGCCAAGAGGACGAAATGTGAAGCATTATGTGAGATCAATTGCCACAAATCTTTTCAAATGTTTAAACGTGTTTTGCTATTATTATGTTTTTATTATTATTATTATTATCATTATTTTTACTATTATTATTTTTGGATTGTTTTTTTTCAATTATTATTTATTTATTTTTAGCAATGTTTTAGTGTACGTTTTATTTATTTTTTTTATTATGTGTTATTTTTTTGATTTTTGTTTTTATTTTTGTTATTTAAAGTATTTTTATCTTTTTGAGCGGAAGGAACTTTGCGAGTCAAAAGAGTAGACAAACATTCGTACGCGCTTAAGGCCAGAGGCGAAGTCGAATAAAATATTAAAAGTGACATCCGAAGAAAAGTTTTTTGGTTTATTTTTAGCTGCTGATAAACCCACCGAAATGGTTGTGCGCTATATCAGGACACTTCGGTGTGAGACGCGGCGCTTTCGAGCCTTACCTCACCAGGCTCCGCCGTGATATGCGATAGATTCCCTTCTAGGTCTCAACCATTGTAAATCTCATATGTTTACATCAATAATACCTTCTGTCCACTGGACAGTCCTGTTGGAATAGTACCAAGTAAGTCTAGTGTTATGTAATTCCAGTATCCACCATGCACCCAAACCATAAGAATGTCTGGAGTCTAGGTCACACGCTTGTCAAACCGCTGGCACGCAAACGCATTCTACATGGGTACCCGGACACCAACTGTGCTTCACTCCTTTATCAAGGCTTAAAATAGCTTTAGGTTACAATACCCGGGCACAAAAAACACACCACAGCAAGAAACCTGATATCAATAACTCGGACAAACTCATGAAAGAATGGGACCTGGGCCGCATGGCAGGCCCTGTCTTACACGCCCTATTGATAACATTTGTATCTCGCCGCTGGGTCTCCTCCCCAAAGCAGACGGGGATTGTCGCAAGATATTCCACTTATACCCAGAGAAGTCGTTGTTTGGAACCAGGGTCATGTGCGGAGGCGTAGCCGAAATTGGGGAGGGATTGGTTTGGGTTTGAGGGATATTAGAGAAAGAAATCGGCCGTTAGGAAAGCCAATCTGTGGCTAAAAGTAATAAATGCGGGAAGTTACTTGTGTCCAGGACAATTAACGACAAACGGGAAGGCGTCTACTCGGTATAAAATTGTCTAATTAGGAAAACTTACGAGTGCATGTACTGTTGCTTGAGGCTGGGCCAACAGGAAACTGAAGAGAAAAAAACAGCGCTACCATCGGACTTGATAGGAACTAACTAGAAGTTGGATGTGAAGCATGAAGGGCTGTATAATGGTATTTGCCCAAATAATAGGATTTATGTCAGTGCCATAAATCTCATTATTATAATCTTCCATGGTTTTTGAACGGAATGATATATTTCCAATATTGATATCATTATTGGAGGCGTTGAATAACAAAATGTAGTTCCAGATTGATCTCTGCGTCTGTTTCAGCCATATGCAACTTTGTGCTTCTCCTCCTTTGGTGGTTCTGTATCTACGACAGTCCTGCCAAACATCCACGGATTACCAAAGTGGAGAGGGAATTCATAGAGGAGAGTATCGGAGACAAAGTTGAAAAACAGGTAACACTCAAGCAAATTGGCTTAAAGATTTTACCTGCTGTTATAAACATTAGTTGTACACCCACTTCGCACAAAAATGAACCTTTGATTTAGAAGACTTATCACTGGTCTCAACTTGTTCCTTCCTCAGATGAGTGTCTCCTGGACTCGGAAAGAACTGTTTCCTCGTTATCACTTGAAACAAATGCTCGGGCCACAAAATGGCCGCTTTATCATTTCAACTTGTTGAACCTGGTCTGAACCACTCAAAACCCGTTCTCATCTGAATAGAAAACAGGTTCAAACCAATTCCATGACGACTTAAGACAACATAAGATCTTATTCAAAAGTTATTTTTGTAGGAAGGCGGTCTGTAGCAGTTTAATATTATTTTCTAATTTTTATTTTGTTTTCATGTGGATTACATATTGATCTTTCTTATCCACGAAGATTTTTCTCGTTAGAGGGCATATTTACTGTTTTATTACCATAAATATTACACTTTCAATGTGTAACTGGAATTAAATTATTTTTAAAAATGAATTCGTTATCAAAATTCTTTAAACTGAAGTCACCTAATTGTTGTGTCTTTTGTTATGCAGTATGTAAGCAAGTAAACCTCTTTCGTGAAAAAAATGTGTGTTCCTGTGTTCCATTTAATTATTTGGACTACTTGAATCAGTCTTTGAGACGTCGGAACAATAATTCAAATGTGCACAAATACATATATGTCCACTCCCTCATACCACTTCTTTGAAGTATTCGAAATCGGCAAAACTATCAACGCCAACTTTTTGTTACACATGTAATAATGACATTATACCATTAGATTCCATAAAGTTTTGATATCTAAAACAACTACAATAAATTTAAAGTTTAACATAACATCGTCTATGGCATCATTTTTTACTAAATACAGTTCTTTGTCTGACACCAAGGTCATCGTTAAATTATAAAGGCTGGTTAAGAAAACCTATCTGATAGTTTCATGTGCACCTGGGCTCCAAATGGAATAAAATGTTTTTGTCTTAAGAAACCACCTACACAATCTTTGTTTACCTACAGCCAGTGCCGTGGAAGGCGATTTTCACCAGCCTTCCCGTGTATGGTATAATGTTCACACACATCTGCAACAATTGGGGGACGTACACTCTTCTAACCAGCTTGCCAACTTACATGAAAGAAGTTCTGAAATTTGACATTAAATCGGTGAGTTACGACACTTTCAATTCTATACTGAAACCTGCCATGACCATAACAACGTTCTACTCTGATTTGGTGGTGGCTAATTAGCATCTGATTGGTTTGTAAACCAGAAGTCGGCATCGAGAATCAGTCTGGTTTTTAGAGGGTTCTTAGTTGCTCCACTTCTCTGATTGGTCGGACCACTTTCTGCAAAATTTTAGATAATCAAATGAACACTCACAGTGAACCTAAGATTATTCCATCACTAAGATTATTCCACTAACCATCCTTTATTATTGCCTCGCTCTTAAATATCAGTAGGCTGTTTTGCGTTGCCAAGCACCTAGGTTTCGTGCTTCCTTGTTCAGCCACACTACAAGACCCTTGAGTCAGGTTTATAGTTCCTCAGCTCGGTTTTAACTATATATTAATAAAGCACAAAAATGTTTCCAGGTGATCAGTGCAATGGGCGGCCTGCTCACGTCTGGTACAACGTGTAATTATTTTTTTATTCAGCCTGGCCACTTTGACCAGTTAGTAAGTGCTTTAGCTTTGGCCACGAGGGGAAAGAACACAAGATTGCGTTACCAAGTCATGCGCCGTCAGTTGTTTCCGGGACGTTTTCTGCCGCAATCAAACACCTGAGGAATTCAAACATGTGATTGTCGATACCCCTTCCCCTGTTTGTATACTAGAAACTTCATCTTTCGCATTAGGGTCAAGAAGAAAACCGAGACGCCATTTGGAAAGGTCAGCTCAAAAGTATAAAAATGGTGCTAAGTGCGTCGTCTCTACTCTAATGTAATCTCTATGGCTCGTACATGTATCCCAACACCACCAGACTACACAACTTAGGGGTTTTGAACTAACATTGTTTTAAATTACACACTTATCTCAGTGATTTATGAAACTAACCTGAAATTGGAAATAATTGATATTCCACACATGTATCCACACACCATGTTGATATATAATCGCTATAACTATAACTTTCGAGACTTGCCATTTTTGTTTTTACCTGAATAATCTTCATGGACTACGAGTTGTGTTAGTACCCCCTCCCCCCGCAACCCAACACTTCCGTCTGATTGCCGGCTATTCAGCACTAATTATTCTCGTGGTGGCATCGCTTGAAAAAAAGAAATTTTAAAAGTCGCGTTGCAAATTTCTCACGAGAGTCGCTTTTAGTGACTGTTAGGAATAGCAGAGTGCCAAGGCATGGCACAAACAAATGTAAGCGCGTTGTGAAACATGTATGGACACAGTGAGGAGGAAGTTGTCGGATTATCCATGTGCATGCCTATTTGTTGCGTTTTCGACGCAGACTTTTTCGTAACGTGAAGGGCATATCTACAGGATTGGCAAATCAAACCAACTTAAACATCTCTATACTCTGTTTTGAATCACTGCTTTAAAATTGTACATTTTGCTATTGTTAAAATTCCGCACTTTGCTACTACTCTGGTGAATGTTCAATGTAGCTTGTTTTAACACTTAAAAGTGTTTACGTAATTAAACTATAGTGTAGTCTACATGTGTAATCAGTTACACATTTGATGCACTAGCTATTCACTTCACCGGTTCAGCTGGGTCATCCAATTGCTTCTCGATGACGACTTCCGACTTATATCTTAGCCATTTGAGCCGGTGGAACTGGTGAAGTCAATCAAGTTCGCCCATTGTATTTAACCTAAGCGTAGGCCTAACTTTTGATTTTTGCGTTGTTGCAGAACGGAATCCTCTCCGCCCTTCCATTCGTTTGCATGTTTATCGCCACTCTTATATTTTCTAACATTGTCGACCTAGTTCGTGCTAATACTCAACTCTCAACGACAGTGATTAGGAAGATAGTTCAAGCTTCAGGTAGTACAATAATTCTGCTATTTATTTACATACTCAGTTAGAAACGTATCCAGACATCGTACTCAATTTTTGCATTTTTTCTGAAATTGCTGACACCCTTATGATAACCTTTTGGTGCTAATAAATACGTTAATTCCTGGAAACAAAATCAAATTTCCTGCGTAACGTGTTGCACGTAAGCGGTTTTGAGTTAGTCACTAAGTGCTCAGTTGTTGCTGCCTCGTTTGAAAGTCATGAATAGAAGATTTTTGTATCGGAAATGTTCTTGAGTACGTCGGAAGTTCAAAATACACCATTCATTAAGTACTTGTTTTCTGTTCACCCCAGAAGAGATAAAAAACATTCAACGAGCTTTTTTGGGGGGGTCTTTATTCTGAAAAAGACTATGAAGATATTAATTTCCCTGATATATTCACTCTTCCTAGTGATAAAGTACTGACAGATGACCATGACCCGTCCTTATTATTAGAGCAAGAGATCACAGAAGATGAACTCTATGAAGCCTTAAAACAATCCCAAAATAATACACCAGGCAATGACGGTTTAGGATACGAATTTTATAAAACATTTTGGGATGCTATTAAACAGTACCTTTTGGAATGTAGTTTTAAAACAGGAAAATGTTCAACCTCCCAAAGGAAAATTTTCAACCTCCCAAAGGAAAATTTTCAACCTCCCAAAGGCAAAGTGTCATTACACTTATCCCCAAAAGTACAAATATAGAGGAATTAAAAGATCTGGAAAATTGGCGACCAATTTCGTTATCAGATTGCGAGTACAAATTATTTACAAGGGTTATTGCCAACCGACTAAGTAAGTACATTCATAAGCTTATTGATCCAGACAAAACGTCTGTTTCAAAACGATTTATTGGTCCTAAATATTAGATTAATACAGGACATAGTGTCGTATTTTACAAATAACAATCTCAATGGACAAATTGTATTCTTAGATTTTAAGAAAGCGTATGACAGTTTAAATTGGTCCTTTCTTCAGAAAACCTGTCTGGCTTTTGAATTTGGTCTCAAATTTGTTCAACGTATAAAAACAATACATAATGATGCTGTGTCTTGTGTTCAAAGCCACGGATTTACATGTGGTTATTTTAATGTTAAGAGAGGCCTTCGTCAAGGGATCCCTTAAGTTGTCAAGTGTTTATACTATGTGTGGAGCTCATGAGCCCCTTAATCAAAGGATTGTGTGTTGATGGGCCTGAAGTCAGCACAGTATGCTGATGACACAATTATATTTATTCAGGATGAAATGTCTGGAACAGATTGCTTTAAATTTCTCACAAAATTTGGCGACGTGTCTGGTCTTAAATTATATAAGCGAAAATGCGAAGGAATGTTTTTAGGCCGCCAGTCTGAACTTAAGAAAATGTATGATATAAATTGGCCAAAAAGAAATATTAAATGTCAGGGTGTTTAATTCGGTAAATATGAAAACGAAAAAATAGACAAAATTTTGAAGAAAAAAATTTGAAACTTAAGAAAGCTCTAAATATTTGGAAAACAAGAAAATTAACAATTAAGGAAAGAATTGTCATAACTAAAGCTGTTGTGCTATCCAAATTGATTCACGTGATATCTGACCTTGGATTGACAAGGGATTTGCGCAAACGAATAGATAAAATTTTAAATGATTTTATTTGGGCAGGGAAACCACCTAAAATAAAAAAGCGTTGCAATGGCCTCTCATGAAGATGGTGGTTTAAAAGTCCCTTACATGACCCTTATAAAGGAAGGCTTTTTAGTAAACTGGGTAAAAAGATATGTTGACATCTTCCTTAAGGGAAAATGTGGCCGACCTCGAAAGTTATCCTATATTGACTGACCTCATTGACATTTTTAAATGCGCTTTAAATTTGAGACTGCCTAATAGCTGTGTGACCACCATGAATATTTCGGAAATTGTGTAATTGCAACCTTTTGGCAATATTTCGTACGTTGGTTTAAACAGGTCTTGATCTCACATCCACTTAGGTGAGAAACGCACGTAAATACATTTGTGTACTGTGCCTAACGATAAGGTGAATGAAATCGTGGACTCATTCTGTGGGTGAGTGGGAGTCTAGTTGAATCTGAAATCGAATGATAAAGAAACACACGAGTGCGTTTGTCCGTCACATTCGTTCAAAGGTTTTTATATAATGTCTGAGAATGATGTCTGGAACTAGTCACGTGTTCGCACGTGCAGGTCTCGCTCCGTTGTGACACGTGCCTTGAATCGTATTCAAATTCTATGAACCTAGGCATGCGCGCACCCAGGGGGGCTCGGGGGGCTCGAACGAACCCCCCCCCCCATTTGGCGATGTGGGCAGAAAGGTCCTCCCCTGAGAGACAAAATGTTCGAGGAAATGGGACAAAAGTCCAGTAAATAAGCGCAAACGCGCAATTCACAGTGTTTTTTTTAGTCCGCCCGCTCTTTTGTTAGCAAAAGGTCCATAACGTCAGGAATTCGAGCCCCCCATTTTGAAGGATGGGTGCGCGCATGCTAAGTACTTATGAAGGTAGGAAAAGTGAAAGGGTATACCTTCAACTCACATTCTAGTCTCAATTTCTAATTATTAAATCACGATCGAAGACCTCACATTTCACAGTACAAATGTATGGACTGGTATTTTCCCAGCCTTGGTTATACCCGCCATTTTCATGGTAGCAACCAGCGCTACCACGTGTCAGACCAGAGAGGCAGCGGTTGCTTTGCTAACAGCAGGAGTCACGTTTACCTCACTAACTCGATCTGGGTACGCGGTCAATCACGTTGACATAGCACCAAGGTTTGTTTATGTTCTGCTTATTGTTGTTGACCCTGGTTAATTTGCATGCCGCCTTATACTGTGACGAACCTCTACACCGCCTCCGTTTCCCGTTATATGCCTGCTCAATGGGGGGAATTCTCAATGAGGGGAATTGACAGGGATACCGGAAGTGACCCTCAAGAGTGCTCACAGATCCCTGCTGTTGGATGTCGAGTTTGTAGCAGCTAAGTTTCCTGGCTGACTCCTTCTAATTCCATTGATGATTTTTCCAATTTCATCATACTATGATTGGTCAATTCCGTAACCGGTAAAGAGATCAAGCAATGGAATGTTTTTAATCAGTAAGCAAGCGTATAGCTATTTTCCTTTCAAAAAGCCAATTGGCAACCAGTGAAAACCGTCATTACATAACCCAGTACGCTGTACCAAAAGGCTTCACACATCTCCTGGTGTCAGAATGTGAACCACTGTAACTAAGAGTGCACCTTGGTTAAGTTGACCTGCTTGTGCCACGGCGCTTTCCTCGTTAAAATGTAATTCAATTTATAAATTAAATACATTGATACTTATGAGTACCTGTACATGTAGGCTGTGATCATTTGTCATTTTGACAGGATCTTGTGTTTTCACGCGATCTAGAGATTTAGTTACAACCTCACTGCAATCATTTGTTGTGACACATGTTAATGCGTTATGTACAAACTCAAGAGTTTGTGTTATTCCGGACCTATGAGAGGACTCTGACGAAGTTGTAATCGACAAAAGCCAGCTTTGCGTTCAGCAGTACATATTCACTCCGATAATTAATCAGCGATGGATATCCAACCATATTTAAATTTGACGGTAACTTTGGGACAACCCTGCCGACTGGTTCTATTCCACACCTGAGATGTCTCAGACGTCATTATGACCACGGTTGGCTTCACTACCTTAATCCTCGTGTGGCAGCCCTACGTGCGTCACGTATGCCATGTAATCATCTATTACGTTATGTATGTAAAACTAGGCACATTTCATCTTTATAGGGATGATTCATACGCACCTACAGAACCAGAACATTGAAAAGTAAACCAATGTTGTAAATTTGTAATTTCCACTACATGCATGTGACTATGAGAATTTTGTCCACGGGCGGCTCGGACTCGGACAAACATAGTGGGTCCTTGAGATTTGACACTACATCAATGTACAAGTGACCAAGCACTGAGGTACGGACGTCCCCCTGCATCAGCGTCTGAAATTTTGCGGAACATTGTTTACTTCGGGGAAGCTATAGACCGACTGTGAAATTATGATTATCGTTCCAAAAGAAGTTCTTAGTGTCTATTTTTGATATCTATCCCAGACATAGATCTATAGGCATACATTTAGAAGGCGTATTTCCGAAGATTTCTTGTAGTACTTTTTGTAGTGAGTGCGTTGGGAAATCACATTGAACATCACATTGCGAGCGACGATTTGCGCAGATTTTACTATTGTCCGTTCGCAATAATAAATACGGGGGATTCTCTGTCGCATGTCTCACTAATCTCGTTGCTCCTCTTCCATTCCAGATACGCCGGCATTCTCTTCGGTATCACTAACACGGTGGCCACAATTCCTGGTATGGTGGCTCCCTCTGCTGTAAGCGCTCTAACACCTGAGGTATGTGCCACTCACATTCAATTTTAGAAACTTGCCTTGAAACGAAAATTTACATCAGTGAACTGGTTCTGTTTGGGAACCATTAAAGCTTAGCTGAGGTCATCAAAAACCTGCCTTCTTATAAAAAGTTCACATCTGAAAGCGGTATTAGAGAAAGGCAGCAAAATAGAGTTTTGAACATTTCACGAACAGCAGACCATACTTCTCATTTAAGTTTTGTGTCATGGTACTGTTTATTCTTGCTAAGCTTGTTTATTGAAGATTCCATAGCTAAAAAGGCTTTCAAGAAAACAGCGTTGATATAGGAGTTATTCTTATTCTGTTTGTGGTAACTGATTCATAGTAGTTTTCGGGCATACAGGCTGAAACAAATATCTACTGTTACCAAGGTGCCCATGTTGATACAATAAACCCCAGGCGCCAAAACCCTCTCTCCACAGCAGGATAATTAATTTGGAACATCGGTTGCTTTAGATGGACGTCCAGTTGGCGAGCTGTCTTGAAAATGCTATTGTACGATTTAGATCAAACTGTCGTGTGATCTTGCTACCCATTTTTCATATTCCCAGGGTTCAAGGTCAGAGTGGCAGATGGTGTTCTACATCTGGGGATCCATATACGTGTTTGGCGCCATTATGTTTTGTATTCTCGCGAGTGGCGAAAAACAAGCATGGGCCATGGATCTCGAAAGAGATGTTGTCGTTAAAGATGTTTACGAGCTCGGAGAACTTCTCAATAAGGAGTCAGTACCTCTCGCTCGGGAAACTGAATGAAATAACGTCGATGACGCTCTTGTAGTTCAGTACAAGTGTGAATTTCGACTGCGCTTTAAGAGACTTATCTTATTTAAGGGGTTGTCTTTCTGAATTCATGGATGGGGTCTCACTTCATCAAACTGTGTTGTATATTAGTTTGTGTATTCAAGATGCGAGTGGCATGAAATTGAAGACAACATTGGTATTAATCATGTTAGCTAACTCGATAACCTGCCAGTATTTACACTTCGAGACTAGTGCTAGCATTATTATGTAAATATATTGAGACAAATAACATAACTCGATAACCTGCCAGTATTTACATTTCGAGACTAGTGCTAGCATTCTCATGTAAATATATTGAGACAAATAACATAATACTTCTCTAAATCCCTTTAGTTATATAATCGACACATCACCTGCAGCTAGGCCAACTCTGTGTCATTGTGGCTGTGGTTGCGTCCGTTGTGAGATAGCTACTTGTATAGTTGAAATGAAAATGACATTTCAAGGCGTTTCTTTGAGTGCATTTGGATTAAAGTGTTCACGTAATTTAAAGGTATGCTTTCCATTACATTCGCCAATTTAGAGCACGCTGGGTATCGTCAGTCGAAATATATCACTGAAACTCAACATTCAGCCCTGTTTGTGTTTGACATAATACTTTACTATTAAGGTAGCCGGGTTTCTGCCGAAACCTCATTACATATGACGACAGTTGAATGAGTACCCATAATGCATGAGTCAGCTGTCAGCCACTACGGCCGCCATTTTAGGCGGTAGCACACCACCAAAAACAAAAAATATGTTAAGTTCATTTGAGTTTGAAAATATTTGGGGCTGTATTGAATGAGAATTATTTAAGCTTAAGTCTCGCCTGAAATAACTTAAAATCCGTTTAATAAAATGAAGCAGAAAGAGTACCTTTAAATACCAATCGTTCGTATTGCAAAAAAGAAAACTGTAGTGATATCTTGCAGAATGTAAAGTAAAACGAGACGGATATAGAAGTGTACTAAAGACGCAAGACAAAACATTACAAAAACAATGCTGACTTACAACACATCCTCTTCAGAAGTCGCAATATATGAGCAAAATTCCCTAAGACAATGAAACATATCTCCAAATTCAAATTGGATCCAAAATAGTAAAACCCGAAATAGAATAAGTCCGAATCAGCCACCATTGCTGTTCGGTTTGAGATTCTTTTCCGGACAGAAGAGATTCAAAGGATCAGATTGCATAAATAGCCTGTTTTATGGCCATCTCGTCCCAAGAAATTTCCAAAATACGGTACTTTAAGGGTCTCGAGAAAACACACTTTCCAATAAAAATGTAAGATCAAATTTTGTCAAGGGAAGTGCGATATAATGTGTGACACTTCCATATAATGGAGTACACCACATGTTAAGAAATAGACACCCCCAACTTAATGACAATGAGCCAGTTCATCAACTCACGCCTCAGCAATAGACGACGCTCTCGTAGCAAAGATTATGCTCTTTCGCCAAGGACATTGCGATTATTCACATGCGCATAAATATATATTTGAGTAAATGTTCTTTGAAAAAACCGCACCATCTCGGATATTTATGTAGGCACATGAGTCTAAATACCCACCTACAAGAGGGTTTGCCTTAAGAAAATCAAGGTTGTCTGCTTTCCCTCCATTGTCTTGACTTTCAAAATTTTTTTGGACATAGAAAAGTGTTGGCGAAATACGTCTGACACCCCACCCCCCACCAGAAGGGAAATTAATAGTTTCGTTCCTACAAGTTCTGTACCCGGAGTCGAGAGCACTGGAAACAAGTTCAGACACCTAGTAGGCTAGACGGTTCTGTTCCATTCCGGCTCATGTTTTGTGGTAATGAGAAATGACGTTGAGTACCTCACCAACGAAGGATGGCTCTTCCAGCAAGGGCATAGACCGGTTCCCTCGCCGCAATTTTTGTTTTTTCTTTAAATTCCGTAATGATGTCCGCTGGGTAACGGGGAAACGCATCTATATCCTATACTGCGCTGGTGTTGGTTAGATTGTGTTAAATGTGCAACACTGATGCAACACCGATTAGGCTATTCTCTTCACGTGACTTTCCAAATAACGAAGTCCATAGTCAGGAGATTGGCAGTATTCACAGCTTGCACGAGGTCGATTAGGACATGGACGAGGCAACGAAAACATCTGAAGCGATAAGACATGCAATAAAGGGTTCCTTCTCTTCGTGTTTATTCATGGGGAACCGACTAAGTTGTTTTTATCTCTTCTCTTGGCGTTTACTAATTGCGTTATAGAGCTTACTAGCTGATCTCGTGTGACACCCGCTTTTTTGATTTCTTGACCATATCCCCGCGAATCCTGATACCAGTACAGTATTTCTGATGTTAAAAGTTCATTGTTTGGATCGATCATCGATAATACAAGAAAAAATACTCAAAAACGAAGTTTACTGTTCTTTTTGTTATATATCCACCACAGCAATTCTACAAACGTTGTTCCAGCACGAGTTTGCGTCACCCAGAGGGCAGTGGTCTTCGCCTGATGGAACTTCGTGACATAAACCTTCATGAAAGAAAGTTAAATATGAGCGAAAAGATTGTAAAGAACATTGAAGGGTAAATAGTCTTCGTGCACGTTATCTGTGGACAACCTTGGAATTGTTCTAGGTCTATTAACATTCAGGATTACTTAATTTCGTTCCTTAATAATGCTTTTCGTCAGCCTTCTTCAGTTATTATGTTTAAACTGCTTACGCCACATATACGCCAAGAAGATGCCTTCCTGCTACTAACTTGGATGCACGCCAATAATAAAAGGTATACTCTCATAGCTTTCGATTCGTGATCAGTGCATTGCCCACGTAAACTACGCCATCTATTATTTATTTCAAAGAATCATCGACTGCAAACTGCTCTGCTGTCTGTCCACACTTTTAATTCGCCATTTTAAAAAAGTCGTTTATCAAACTACCCTTAGAAAATGTGACACTCTGAAACATGCTCATTCGATACGAAGTTCGTCCATTTCCGTGTAACGTTATTATGTACCTAAGACTAAAATACTATATTTTAGTATATATCAGGTGTCCGAAAAAGTGAGCCACTTTTTGACAAGTAATATCTCAGTAACGGATATACCGATTTTTTATCAATTTTCTTACAGATGAACCTTATGATATCATCAAAAATGCACAAAATATCAAAGAGAACTGAATCCAGTTGTGCGAGTACTGTCAAATTAAAAACAGGTAAAAAATAAATTATCAAAGGGAAGCTCGCTTATTTCACTCTGTGCTCAATGTGGCCTCTATCTTCATCCACGACTAAACGGAGCCATTTCTTCCAAACAGATGTGCTTTTCCATATTTCTTCCATCGAGATTTCCTTCCATGACATAACTATCACGTCTTTTAACTCCTCCTCAGTCAATTTGTCTCTCAATTCCCGGTAAACTTCTTTCAGAGAGTCTCCTATGGCATGGTCTATTGGATTGCAGTCAGGAATGAAAGTAAGACACTCCTCTTTTGTGATGAATTCCGCCAGATGACCCTGGATTGTCTTGTTTGTGTGTGAAGGAGCCCCATGTTGCTGAAACACGTAATTGTTTCCAGAACAAAGTCGCCTGCATTTCGGGAGAAGATTTTCATCCAATAAATGCATGTAGCTCTATCAGTGTCAATAACATGAATAATTGTTTTTCGTTCCCAAGATACTGCAGCGGAAACCATTACTTTTTGGAAAATCTGAAAGTGTCATGATAGTGTCAAGAAGGCTGAACATCTCTTTTTTGTTTCCCATAAACACGATCGTTTTGGGGATTTTTAGCGATTTCTAGATTAACTTCTTTTTCACCAGAGAAAATGCTTCTTTTCGCATCAGTGGTTGAGTAGCGGCATGGAATTGTTCTTTTCCTTCTATTGTTTTGATCTCTCCGTGATAACCACATTCTTTTGAAGGGTTTCAACTCCAGTTTTCTCGCCATTCTTTGCACAGAAGACTTTCTCACTAGTAAATCACTTGCGACTTCTCTCAGAGATTTGTGATTCCCCGGTATCTCCTCCTGGGATTGAATAAGTTCCTCAACACGATTCTCGTTTTCTTTCGAACATGCAGTCTTGGGTCTCCCACTGCCACTTTTACGCGCAATGTACCCTGTGTTGCAATAAGTCTCCACCCTTTTCCTAGGAACCCCCTTTCTGCTTGAAGCAGGTGTTAATTGTAAATTTATCACTTTCACTCAAAGGCTTCCTTACGAAACGGAATATTCGACAGACCTGACAATCAAAAACAGTAGGCTATAGACCCAGGCAGGCAATATTTTGACTGACAGATGCCAGCATAGCATGAACATGATGAAAGTCACAGTGATATTGCATTTTTCACCCTGCTGTTT
This sequence comes from Phoronis australis, assembly GCA_002633005.1. Classification (NCBI taxonomy): domain Eukaryota; kingdom Metazoa; phylum Phoronida; family Phoronidae; genus Phoronis; species Phoronis australis. The sequence goes on along the minus strand of NMRA01000449.1, from coordinate 78,282 downwards.
TGAATTTCACAGTGCTTTCATATTTTTTATTTTTCTGGGTTACTTTGTAGGCTTGTTGATGACACCCTCAAGATACATTGTGAAAATTTTGAACGAATTCGGTTGGTCAATAACTGAGAAATTACTTGTCAAGAAGTGGCTCTTTTGGGACACCTGATATACATGTAACGTCGTACGGAAAATGCCAAATATTGACTACTGTATCGAATGAGCATGCTCTGACATGTCACAAAAACGATTTTTCCGACATAAGTAGCCATAAGATTGTCATACTAGATCGCCACAACCAGCTTAAAAGGAACAATTAACATTTGACTACATGCTATCAAAATGCCTAGTTCTTGTTACTGCCTCTTTCCTTTTAATTCAAGTGGTCTACTTTCAGATAAAATCAATATTTACCGTTAGGGGATCATCCTCAGTGCCCAGACTTAGTGCATTCCAATGGTACTATTTTATGTTTTCTAAAGGAGATACAAATAGATGGATATTATAGGGATGATTAGTTTTTTATTTATTTATTATTTTAATATTTACAATGAGGGTAGCCCAGTAAGTTCTCACTGCTTTCCATGGGGACCTCAATTGCGTGGGTGGGTGGGTGAGTTCGCTTTGTCTCTATGATCTAAATTGCAGTAGCTACAAATAAAGCACACCTAAAATGACATATGGATGTGCTAGAAAGCAATTTAAAGACCTTGATTTACTTAGATCGCTTCATCGAATTACGTTCATAGGTTCCGGCAAGAACTCTCGTGACATTTAATGTTCCCAGCATTCATTAGAAAATTTAAACTTCCAACATTACAGCCTCAACTAGATCCCACAGAGCACAGCACTGAACAAGTGGCATTGATCAAAACGATAAAAAGGTAAAGGTAAGAAACTGAACGACATAAAGTGTGATAGGTGAATGAGGCGATGTTGGCATCAATGGTGGGATTTTTTTTTTGCTTTATCAAATAACAGACGACAAGGATGAGTTTTTATGCGTATAAAGATAAGAAAGTGCTAATTCCCGTCAAAAGTGGATAAGTGTCCGTGAAAACTGCCATCTTGTGTCCAGCTACGGTCAGTTCTCCCCGGATTCTCCTGAACGACGACATTTCCCTATGACGTCAAACTATCCTTAAATATTGTCTCTGATAAATAGTCTCCCCGTTATTAGAAACAGCTATGCTTGCTTGGAATGGGAGTTTCAAAATCAAAAAACGAATAAAATTTAGTAAAAAATATCATAATATCATTACTATTAAGTTGAGAACATGCTATCACAGTCTTCGAAATTTACACAAGCCGTGTATTCTGAATATGTTTATTTGGGAACGTTTTTACCTTATCCAGATCGATAGAGGCACCTCAATTTATGGACTGTCATTACATAAAAATACATCGTTAATATGAAGGTCATTAGGTTTTTTAGGGACTTAAACTGCATGTCGCTATAATGCGTAAGTTCTTAAAGGAGCGCTAATCCTGTTGGTTACACGGTGTATGTACAATCTTACGACAGGCCTATGCATTCAGCCAAATATCTGCAAAAGTATTTATTGGGGACAAATAAAACAACAAGAATAATATATATTTTAAGTTGTATTGGGAATTTCAGGGTCACAGCTCTACAAATAAATATTTCGCAGAAGGAACCAGACGGGTTCCTTAATTACAAGAGGTTACACAAACATTTCCGATACCCAAGTGAGTGATAAAAAGAGATATTGTAAGGAACGTGGTGTTGTGGCTCTGAGAGCTGTGACCAAGGTGGAGAGAAGCAAGCTGCAGTAATGGATGCTCGAGTACAGGTCGGGTCGCTAGCCAATGACGTCGGTTCTTGCCTGACGGTAACACGCTCCGGGCTTGAAGAAGGTACCAGCAGTGACTGCAATAACAACAATAACCAACAGCAGATTTTATTCGACAAAAGGGAGGGAGCGTAGGAAAGGTATGAATCGGTTGAATTGAGATTTTGTGGAACCCAGGGTAGGGAGGGTGGGAGAGGTATCAAATTGTCTAATTAGGGAAACTTACGAGTGAATGTACTGTTGCTTGAGGCTGCGCCGACAGGAAGCTGGAGAGAAAGAACAACAGCGCTACCATCGGACTTGGTAGGAACTAACTAGGAGTTGTATTGGGAATTTCAGGTTCACAGCTAAATATTTTGCAGAAGGAACCAGAGGGGTTCCTTAATTACAAGAGGTTACACACACATTTCCGATACCCAAAGTGTAATTGAGTATCGGATACTAATTGAACCAGGTTAGCATAGTACCAAATGGGTACATAATACCAAATGGGTACATAATACCAAATGAGTACATAATACCAAATGGGTATTGGCCGATTGCCTACCAGCTGGGTCGAGCCAAACGGCAAATTCAATAACAAGTACTAAATGGGTACAAACTGCCAAATGGGCAAATATCATATAAAGTACCAAGTGGGTACACCAAACAGCCAACTGGGCTATAACAACCTGTAAAGCAGGGTTCCGGACAAGCTGAGTGAGCAGACCAGTCGGAGTGATAAAAAGAGAAATTGTAAAGAACGTGGTGTTGTGGCTCAGTATGTGCCACATGGGCAGGGTTGTTCATGGATGAGCAATCCTGTCCATAGCCACAAAACTCAGTAAAAGTACGTATTGTCTAAAGGTAATAAACCTGTAGAATTTGATTTTTGCTTTATATCAATCTGTCATTAATTGCGTCAGGTGACCATAACTTGTAATAAAATTTTACAGAAATGAAAGGTACAATAAAATTCATAGCAAAGAAACGGTACCAACAACATAAACCAAACTTCTTTTATGTAAATATACAGAGTGAAATTTCAAAAACGCTGTTGTCGTTTTCTAAATTACCTTTACGTTATCGTTTTATGCAACATCATTTTTTTCATATATTCACAGAGGTCCTATTTTTGATAGCCCCTCATATAAAAGTGGTACATCTCAAAAACACTTCCTGGAGTTGAAAAAAGTAATGCATAAAGCGTAGTATCTGAAAGTTTCATAAGAATCTAATGATAATTATTTTTGTAGGATCCTACATAAACTTTATGTGGAATAGCTCTGGGTTTAGATTGGCATCCCTAAATCGAAGAACTTAATTTTTGGATCAGTCTACAGACCACCCTCTGCGAACGCAAAGTACATAGAAAATTTGACTGAACATTTGAAAAGTATGGTTCATAATCAAGCTCACACTAGCAAAGATTTTATTGTTACTGGTGATTTTAATTATGATGCATTGTGTAAGATTAGGGCATAGGAACGAGAGTTGGGTATGCAGAATATTATTAACGTGCCCACAAGGGTTACAGACAAAACTTCAACGTGCCTTGAGCTTATGCTTGTATTAAACGTTCACAAAGTTTTTAAGTTTGATAGTATACCCATTGGGATTAGCGATCATAATCTCGTATTCAGAGCGTATAAGACTTGTCGCCCTAGATTTCCGCCATTTATCATTACCAAGCGTTCATATCGCACCTTCGATAACGAAGACTTTCTCAGAGACCTACAGGCAATTGATTGGGGCGCCGATACCGCCGCTGTTGACCCCGATGCTGCTTGGACGATTTTCAAGCAAAGTTTCATTGGAGTAATTAATAATCATGCCCCCGTAATCCAATTGAAATTAAAATTAAATCACCCGAGTGGTATAATGATAATCTCATAGCTCTCTCTCGCAAGAGAGACTACCTGAAAAGAATAGCTCAGCGTACTCGAAATTCATCTGAATGGAGTATCTTTAAGAAAGCTAGAAATATGGTAAACAATGCTCTTAAACGGGCTCAGGCTGAGTATTACGACCAAGTTATTAATGAAAACAAATCTAACGGAAAAATTCTCTGGAAAATCGTAAAATCAACTTTACCTAACAAGTCCAAGTCTGTCGCAAATGAATTTCTAATTGGTAACGATGTTGTTTCGGACAAAAGTAAAATAGCAAATGCATTTAATGACTTTTTACTGGAATTGGCCAAAAACTTGCTGAAAAAATCAGTATGTCAACTATTCAGCTCCAGCCTAAGATACGGGAGGGAATATCATTTAAGTTTCAAGACATTCAAGTCGACTACGTCGGAGAACAAATGAAAACTCTGAACTCTAGTAGTGCCAGTGGCATCGATAGCATTGATGCCAAACTATTAAAACTGGCGTCTCAGCAAATAGCTGAGCCCCTTACCGTGTATCATGAACTTAAGTTTAAAAACTGCCACAATTCCTAGAGAATGGAAGATGGCGGTTGTTACTCGTGTTTTTAAAGATGGTGAAGAGTCCAGTTTCGAGAATTATAGACCGATATCGGTCCTCTCTGCAGTGTCCAAAATTCTTGAAAGGTGTGTCCAAAAGCAGCTTCAGCAATTCCTGGAGCAAAATTCTCTTCTCTCGGCAGGTTTCCGTCCCTTGCATTCCACTCTGACTACAAATATTCCTGCTACTGAGTTTATTTTAATAATATGGATCAGCGGAGGCTTACTGGTGCTGTATTTGTTGACCTTAAGAAAGCCTTTGACACTGTGGACCATGGTATTCTATTACAGAAACTAGAGTCTTATGGAGTTAATGATAACGAACTCCTTTGGTTTAAAAACTACTTATACGACCGTAAGCATGCCACCAAATACGGTGGTATTCTTTCTGACTACTCAACTGTAATCACGGGCGCACCTCAGGGTTCCATTCTAGGCCCTCTATTATTAACTATTTTTGTTAACGACCTCCCTACTGTCCTCCACAACAGTGTCCCAGTTTTATATGCTGATAACACTGTAATTATGTCCACAGCTGGATTAGTAAAAGAACTCGAAACTTCTCTCAACAATGAGCTACCCCTTATCCATGACTGGCTGATTCAAAATAAACTCACTCTTAACGTTAGCAAAACCAAGTCGATGCTGTTGGGAGCCCAGCAGAAATTAAAACAACAAAAACTGTCTCTTTCTATCAACGGTTCTCCCATCGAGAATATTGACAAGTTTAAGTAATTGGGCCTTATTTTAGATCTCAATCTTAAATTTAATAACCACATAGATCACATCAAAAAGAAATTATCAAAGAAAATCGGTGTACTTAAACGTCTAGACAATTTTCTTAATGTCAGTACTCTTAATACACCTTACCATTCTATTATTCGGCCTCATAATGATTATTGTTTACCGGTTTGGGTGCATACCAGTAATACACTTGTCAGCAAAATCCAAGTAGTCCAAAATAGAGCCGCCAGGGCTATCCTGGGTACTAGAATTAGGAACACCAAGGTCGATGACTTGTATTCCAAGCTGGGATTTATGAATGTAAGACAAATAAGTAAACATCTCTCTGCTTGTTGTACGTAAAGATGTATCAATGGCTTGGCTCCAGCATATCTCAACCGAAAATTCAATTGCAGTCAAGCTGTATATTCTACACGCTCTTCTGTTACTGGAAATGTTTCTTTTAACAAAATTAAAATCGAGACCGGCAAGAGATCTTTTATGTTTGCTGCTGCTACAATATGGAATTCTCTTAGCCCACAGAAATTAAACAGTCCGATTTAATTGATACTTTCAAACGTAATATTAAAAAGTGGCTGTAATTTACTTAACCTTTTACACCCTACCAGTCTTAATCATGTCATTCTTTCATTGTCGTAAATACTCTCACTGTTTAGAGTCATTTCTTTATTTATTTCATCTCTCTTAGTTAAATTTTCACCATTCTTCGTCATATATTTATTGTCTTAATTCTCAACCTGTTTTAAATGTATCTTTGTTACGTATATTTAATTGTTGTTTTATTACTTCCTTGTATTATATTACTTTTTTGTTGTTGAGGGCCCTCTTGAAAAGCAGTGCTATAACTGAAGAGGCCACCCTCATTTTAAGTATCACAATAAATAAATAAAGTAAATAAATAAATAAATAAATATCTGTTATCAGATATAGTCACGTTATAGCTAAAACTACGACAAGATTATTATCATCTTTGAAACGAAATGATGATCTGAAATCTTCGCCAACTCTCAAAAGTTCTGCAGAAGTTTGAATTCAAATTACACCGACAGGAGTACGTAAATTTCCCTTTCTCCAAGAACGATGTTTCGACCAGCTCTCTGACATCCTGGCTCACCAAACCGATGTTTGCAAGTACCTCCATGAAACTGACCCCAACAAATACGATGGCACAGCTCACGTCTCCAACAGTATGATCAGAATGATTGCCAACGAACTTACAACGCCTCTAACAAACCTGTTTAAATACTTCTTCAGCTAGGTACGTATTCGTCTACTTGAAAACATGGAATTATGGTTCCTATACATAAATAAATGATTTAAGAAAACGGAAATTTCTAACTATCGTCTCATAACTCTATATAACCTTATGCAGGACTCTTAAAGAATGGCGAAATTTGGCTGATTTCAAACCACCATATCTCAAAAATGACTGATCGGAAATTTTTGATACTTTACTTTGTGCACCGTTCTCAAAAGCACTGTACGGGCTTTTTTAAATGTTTCATTTTTGCTTGAGGTGCTATCAAACAATATGCCTTTTTGTGATTTTCATGAAAAATCTTTAATGTAGCAAGAAAACTAATAATATGTTAGAAAACTATAACAGCATTTTCCATATCTAACCTTGAACTTTTAACGAAAGGAGATTTAAGAAAACTGTAGCAGCGTTTTTATATCTCATCTTGAACATTTATATCAACTAAAATTTGATCATTTTATTGATACCGTTGTCTTGCNGGAACCCAGGGTAGGGAGGGTGGGAGAGGTATCAAACTGTCTAATTAGGAAAACTTACGAGTGAATGTACTGTTGCTTGAGGCTGGGCCGACAGGAAGCTGGAGAGAAAGAACAACAGCGCTACCATCGGACATGGTAGGAACTAACTAGGAGTTGTATTGGGAATTTCAGGGACACAGCTCTACAAATAAATATTTTACAGAAGGAACCAGAAGGGTTCCTTAATTACAAGAGGTTACACACACATTTCCGATACCCAAAGTGTAATTGAGTATCGGATACTAAGTGACCCAGGTTAACATAGTACCAAATGGGTACATAATACCAAATGGGTGCATAATACCAAATTGGTATTGGCCGATTGCCTACCAACTGGGTCGAGCCAAACGGCAAATTCAATAACAAGTACTAAATGGGTACAAACTGCCAAATGGACATATATCATATAAAGTACCAAGTGGGTACACCAAACAGCCAACTGGGCTATAACAACCTGCAAAGCAGGGTTCTGGACAAGCTGAGTGAGCAGACCAGCCGGAGTGATAAAAAGAGATATTGTAAGGAACGTGGTGTTGTGGCTTAGTAAGTGCCACATGGGCAGGGTTGCTCATGGATGAGCAATCCTGTTCACCGCCACAAAACACAGTAAAAGTACGTATTTTCTAAAGGTAAGAAACCTGTGGAAAATGATTTTTGCTTTATATCAATCTGTCATTAATTGCGTCAGGTGACCATAACTTGTAGTAAAATTTTACAGAAATGAAAGGTACAATAAAATTCATAGCAAAAAAACGGTACCAACAACATAAACCAAATTTTTTTATGTAAATATGCAGAGTGAAATTTCAAAAACGTTGTTGTCGTTTTCTAAATTACCTTTACGTTATCATTTTATGCAACATCATTTTTTTCATATATTCACAGAGGTCCTATTTTTGATAGCCCCTCATATGAAAGTGGAACATCTTAAAAACAGTTCCTGGAGTTGTAGAAAGTAATGCATAAAGCGTAGTATCTGAAAGTTTCATAAGAATCTAATGATAACTATTTTTGTAGGATCCTACATAAACTGCAGGTGGAATCGTTCTGGGTTTAGATTGGCATCCCTAAATCGAAGAACTTAATTTTTGGATCAGTCTACACACCCCCCTCTGCGAACGCAGAGTACACAGAAAATTTGACTGAACGTTTAAAAAGTATGGTTCATAATCAAGCTCACACTAGCAAAGATTTTATTGTTACTGGTGATTTTAATTATGATGCATTGTGTAAGATTAGGGCATAGGAACGAGAGTTGGGTATGCAGAATATTATTAACGTGCCCACAAGGGTTACCGACAAAACTTCCACGTGCCTTGAGCTTATTCTTGTATCAAACGTTCACAAGGTTTGATAGTATACCCATTGGGATTAGAGATCATAATCTTGTATTCACAGCGTATAAGGCTTGTCGCCCTAGATTTCCGCCATGTGTCATTACCAAGCGTTCATATTGCACCTACGATGACGAAGACTTTCTCAAAGACCTACAGGCGATTGATTGGGGCGCCGTTACCGCCACTGTTGACCCCGATGCTGCTTGGACGATTTTCAAGCAAAGTTTCACTGGAGTAATTAATAATCATGCTCCCGTGATCCAATTGAAATTAAAGGGCAAATCACCCGAGTGGTATAATGATAATCTCATAGCTCTCTCTCGCAAGAGAGACTACCTGAAGCGAATAGCTCAGCGTACTCGAAATTCTTCTGACTGGGGTATCTTTAAGAAAGCTAGAAATAAGGTAAACAATGCTCTTAAACGGTCTAAGGTTGAGTTTTACGACCAAGTCATTAATGAAAACAAATCTAACGGAAAAACTCTCTGGAAAATCATGAAATCAATTTTACCTAACAAGTCCAAGTCTGTCGCAAATGAATTTCTAACTGGTAACGATGTTGTTTCGGACAAAAGTAAAATAGCGAATGCATTTAATGACTTTTTACTGGAATTGGCCAAAAACGTGCTGAAAAAAATCAGTATGTCAACTATAGAGCTCAAGCCTAAGATACAGGAGGGAATATCATTTAAGTTTCAAGACATTCAAGTAGGCTACGTCCGAGAACAAATGAAAACTCTGAACACTAGTAGTGTCAGTCGCATGGATAGCATTGATGCCAAATTATTAAAACTGGCGTCTCAGCAAATAGCTGAGCCCCTTACGAGTATCATGAATTTAAGTTTAAAAACGGCCACAATTCCTAGAGAATGGAAGATGGCGGTTGTTACTCCTGTTTTTAAAGATGGTGAAAAGTCCAGTTGCGAGAATTATAGACGGATATCGGTCCTCTCTGCAGTGTCCAAAATTCTTGAAAGGTGTGTCCAAAAGCAGCTTCAGCAATTCCTGGAGCAAAATTCTCTTCTCTCGGCAGGTTTCCGTCCCTTGCATTCCACTTTGACTACAAATATTCATGCTACTGAGTTTATTTTAATAATATGGATCAGAGGAGGCTTACTGGTGCTGTATTTGTTGACCTTAAGAAAGCCTTTGACACTGTGGACCATGGTATTCTATTACAGAAACTAGAGTCTTATGGAGTTAATGATAACGAACTCCTTTGGTTTAAAAACTACTTATACGACCGTAAGCAGGCCACCAAATACGGTGGTATTCTTTCTGACTACTCAACCGTAATCACGGCTTGGCTCTAGCATATCTCAACCGAAAATTCAATAGCAGTCAAGCTGTACATTCTACACGCTCTTCTGTTACTGGAAATGTTTCTTTTAAAAAATTAAAATCGAGACCGGAAAGAGACCTTTTATGTTTGCTGCTGCTACAATATGGAATTCTCTTAGCCCAGAAATTAAACTGTCCAATTTAATTGATACTTTCAAACGTAATATTAAAAAAGTGGCTGTAATTTACTTAACCTTTTATACCCTACCTGTCTTAATCATGTCATTCTTTCATTGTCGTAAATACTCTCACTGTTTAGAGTCATCTCTTTATTTATTTCATCTCTATTAGTTAAATTTTCACCATTCTTCGTCATTTATTTATTGTCTTAATTCTCAACCTGTTTTAAATGTATCTTTATTACGTATATTTAATTGTTGTTTTATTACTTCCTTGTATTATATTACTTTTTTGTTGTTGAGGGCACTCTTGAAAAGCAGTGCTATCTCTGAAGAGGCCACCCTCATTTTAAGTATCACAATAAATAAATAAATAAATAAGTATCTGTTATCAGATATAGTCACGTTATAGCTAAAACTACTACAAGATTATTATCATCTTTGAAACGAAATGACGATCTGAAATCTTCGCCAACTCTCAAAAGTTCTGCAGAAGTTTGAATTCACATTACACCGACAGAAGTAGGTAAATTTCCCTATCTCCAAGAACGATGTCTCGACCAGCTCTCTGACATCCTGGCTCACCAAACCGATGTTTGCAAGTACCTCCATGAAACTGACCCCAAAAAATACGATGGCACAGCTCACGTCTCCAACAGTATGATCAGAATGATTGCCAACGAACTTACCACGCCTCTAACAAACCTATTTAAATACTCCTTAAGCTAGGTACGTATTCGTCTACTTGAAAACATGGAATTATGGTTCCTATATATAAATAAATGATTTAAGAAAACGGAAATTTCTAACTATCGCCTCATAACTCTATATAACCTTATGCAGGACTCTATAAGAATGGCGAAATTTGGCTGATTTCAAACCACCATATCTCAAAAATGGCTGATCGGAAATTTTTGATACTTTACTTTATGCACCGTTCTCAAAAACACTGTTCCGACTTTTTAAAATGTTACGTTTTTGCTTGAGGTGCTATAAAACAATATGCCTTTTTATGATTTTCATGAAAAATGTTTAATATAGCAAGAAAACTAATGATATGTTAGAAAACTATAACAGCATTTTCCATATCTAACCTTGAACTTTTAACGAAAGGAGATTTAAGAAAACTGCAGCAGCGTTTTTATATCTCATCTTGAACATTTATATCAACTAAAATTTGATCATTTTATTGATACCGTTGTCTTGCTGTCAACGTAACTTTCCGTTTTGATAAAGATGGTCACGTGACCCACTTAATAGCTGATTGGTAAAAAGTCAAAAATTCTACTGGCTTTCTATTTTCTGAAAATATATAGTTTACTAGGTTAAAATATATAGTTTACTAGGTTAAAATATATAGTTTACTAGGTTAAAATATATAGTTTACTAGGTTAAAATATATAGTTTACTAGGTTAAAATATATAGTTTACTAGGTTAAAATATATAGTTTACTAGGTTAAAATCTATAGTTTACTAGGTTAAAATGTATAGTTTACTAGGTTAAAATGTATAGTTTACTAGGTTAAAATATATAGTTTACTAGGTTAAAATATATAGTTTGCTAGGTTAAAATATATAGTTTACTAGGTTAAAATATATAGTTTACTAGGTTAAAATATATAGTTTACTAGGTTAAAATATATAGTTTACTAGGTTAAAATCTATGGTTTTCTAGATATTTTGCTAAGTGCACAGACTTGTCGATAAAGTCCTATAACTTTAACACCCCATCCAAAATCTTCGAGAAAATTATTGTTCAAACTGCCCTTACATTTCGCAAACAAAACAATTTGATTTACCATCGCCAATTTGGATTGGCACAACTTGTTGCAATAGTACATGAGATTCGTGTACATTTTGAGAAGGGTGAGAGTGCCAGGGTCATCCTTCTTGTGTTCCTCTGGACTTTCTACTCCAAAAATTCCAATTGTATGAGATAACTGGAAATCTTCTAAATATCACCACTTCGTATCTCCCTGATCGTGCACGTACACACAGTGTTCTTGATGGCGTTGTTTTTCAGCATCTTCTTCAGGGTTCGTAAACTCAGGTGTGCTACAAGGTAACGCCTTAAGCCCTCTTCTCTTCCTAATTTATGTCAATGACCTTCCTGATCACCTGTCATGTAGTACATACCATCATGCAAATAATATGGCACCTTTTGCCCACTTGCATGAGCCAGCCCCGAGATATCGATGCAACTACAACACGTCTTGAATAAACTTTCAACTTGGTCACCAGAACGGAGCAGGATTTTTTAATCAAAAAACGTCAACCTCGTCTTTTAGTAATCCGATACATGTATGGCTCCATTCTGAGGCCTCAAACTAAATGATAAAATTATTCCTAGAAAACATTCGCACTGACATCTTGGTATAGCGTTAAATAGATTAAAGTTTCCTTTACGCCACATGTTTGAGAACTTGTACAAAAATCAGAAACTAATCAATCCATTTAGGATTGTCTCTCATCTGAATTCTACTTATTTTGAAGGGTTGCTTTTATGAGTGAGTACGATTTTCTTTTGTCTATGAAATTTAGTTAGTGGCCCAAATTAATTCCCTCACTCCTTTGTGTACGGGTGTAAGGGTGACTAGAGCGCAATGCATTCTGGGCAGAATGTAGCTATTTCGTTCTTTCTCTGAAATGAAAATTTCACTTCATGTTTACAAGCTTTAATGAAATTAACAACTTTTTGAGACGACTGGCCTGTTTGTTGTTTCCTTTCGCATTACAATGAGGTGTAATTCTCAGTTTGTCCCAATCCTTTAATTATTATTTCTTTGGCTACTCCGGCATACAGTCACGACGGTACATGTAAGTGGTGGTATGGGCTCATGCAAATGCAAATAGATGTTTACTTTCATTACGTTTTGAAAAGTACAATGAATACCTTTAAGAGAGATTGTTCATTTTACGGACAAAAAACGCATTTTGGTGATTGTTGTTACGTGGAATAGAGTTTTTGAAGTTGTCAGCTTTGACCAGGGGCTCGTTTCATGAAACTTTTTCTGTCTTAACTCAGACCAAAATCGAGCTAACTTAGGACCAAGATGTCTTAGCCCCGTTTCATGAAAGATCTTACGACCGACATTAAGACCGAAAGTTAGCCTGACTACGGGGTAGACTTAAGATTGGACTTTGGTCTAAATGACCAAAAAGCATTACTGTTATCACTGTAAACTTTTGAGGAACAAATTTCATGGATATTTTTGCAATCTATTGTCCCTACAAATTGAAGACCGTACAGACTATGAAGGGCGACTTACCGGCACATGCGAAAAGATATTTTCCAGCCATATCTGGGTGCTTACAAGCAAACGAGATCACAACTGTATCCAAGCATTTAAATAATTACCCAGTTAGAGTTTCAAGTCCAAGATTATTCTTGAAGTCGTATTTCACACACCGCTTTGCTTAGAGTTCGCAACAGGTGGCGAATGCGTTGTTTGTGTGCTCACCTATGTCAAAATGTGACTTAGTTTATGTCTAAGTTAAAAGGATACCAAGTCCGGTTTTGTCCTGTTAACAGATACTAAATGCAACTTTCCTATCCAGTTCTCTGAAACAAAATAATGCTCTGTAACCCTCGATAACCCACAAAATTTTGAGTGAAATTTTAAAAACTCCTTTCAAAGTCTGCTAAGCGGACAAGTGTGACCTACGCTTTTAGGGAATTACGCGACAACTGTGGGAAAAGACATCCACCAATGACAGTAATGTCCAAGCTGTGACGTAAGGAGTATGAGTCTGTCGTTGATTTCAGCCTTTAACTAGGAAGGTTGACGCCAATGATGCATTAGCAGGTGACAGAACGAGGATTGGTGGAAATCAGTGTTCAGTATCCTTTTAAGACCGATGAGAAAAATCCAATTTTGTGTACGACAAGCTGTCGTTTCTAAATGTTCGTCTTCGATCTTAACTTAGACCTAATTTTGATGTTAATTTAGATAGATTTGTGGTCATTTGGTCTTGTATGACTTAAAAGGATGCCAAGCCCTGATTTGGCCTATTATCAGATACTAAAAACGACTTCCCCATTCACAAACCAATGCTGTGTAATCCTCGACAATCCTCAAACGTTCAAAGTCTGCCAAATGGGCAGACTAAATAACCTACATGTACACGGCAACTGTGGGAAAAGATCATCCACCAAGAACCATAATGTCCAATCTGTAACGCAGGTAGTGTGAGTTTTTGGTTGACATAAAGATGATTGGGTGAAATCATTTAGGGATTAGTATCCTTTTAAGACTTAAACGTCTTAAATCTTAAGTCGCCTTTCATGAAACAGAGCCATAAAAAACAACAAAACGGAAGTGTTTCTGTGGTTTTATTACAAATTAACAATTCTTGCCGTTGTCTCCCAGACATTAGCTTAAATCAAGGCCGATGCCTTTAACATCTTGATATCTTGCTCAGCGACAGGGGGTTCGGCGTAGCAAGCTGGTGAGATTCCGAGCTACGGTTAACTTCTGCACTCTTACATTTCTCGTCTAGAATATACCTTAAATGTGGCTGACGTTCATTGAGCAGTCGACGAGGATTTTTTTATGTTTTACGCTTACGAGCACATTATAGATTACTAATCAGACCTTGTTTTGTTTTCGCCGCTCTGAAATCAAGCATAGAAGCATTGGTAAATGTTAGTTTTATAAAATATTCATTTGTCCTTGTGGGAGCTTCGACCGTTACAATTTGATTTCAAACTAAAATATTAATTTAGAGCTAATCTTGATCACGCCATGTGACATCTGTAGCTTAGTAGTTCAAACTTCGTTCCCTCAGCAATAGCGTTTGCATGCGAGCGTTAGCGTGATTGTTTTGCCAACTCTTAGTGATTTACCCCATAGACGGGCGTGGTAGCAGGTAAGTTTAACTAATTCGCTTTTTCGTTTGTTCTTAGTCTTTAGGTACTTCAGATTTGGGGTGTCAGAAAAATTAAAGAACAGGTACAGCAAAGCATTGTTAGCCTAATACACTGTACGAAAGTATTACAAGTCATGTAAATCAGATCCCTAAGTTTAAAAGAGTCCTACTGGAAATTCCGCAAACAGACCCTAATTCGATTTTCGTTCTATATCCAGCTAAACAAGGCGAATGCAGCTTTTAATTTTCCTTCTTTGCTGTATTGTAGAAGAATTAAGGTGCCTGTAGTTTTCTGTCGCGTGTTTTGGTGTCAAAAATAAGACTTCAGAAATTTCACGGATTTTCTTCATCTTGCCAATAATCTATCGCTTTTACTTTCTCTAAAAACTTGATTTGGTTACAGCGAACTTCGATTACAATTAAGGTTTTAGACAGGATCCGGAACCCTTCTTGTAACGAGATAACGAAGGTCGACAGTTGACTCGATTTGTTCGTCTCATTGCATAATTTCAAAGACGCTAAAGAAGAATGCCGCCCGATTTAATTAGTTTTTGTTACGTCTTAACCATTCTTTATCCACACTACATCGTATACGGTTGATCTCACCTCGCTGAAAGGTGTCGCGTTAATCTGTGAGGAAGATGAGTAAGCCTACACGACCCACCGACGTCAGTGGTACTTCAGTCGAGTGTGTGCCGCTATGGTGTGGCGTATTGTTCCCGCTTGTGTTCCCGTTGCGAGGAAAGCGGGTAAATCGAAGTGGCTCCCGGCAGTAAAGAACGAAAAGTACGCCTTAATACCGAAAGTATGAGGCCGTGAAGTATCTCCTTGTCTGTGAATTATTCCCGCCCTAACCAATGTCTATATAAAACTGCAACAAATTGTCAAAGTCTGTCTCAGTAGATGCAATTTGTGAATGCAAATGTTTAGAGAAATCAACAGTGAATAAATCATACTGTGTTATCGGCTTCAGATGCAAATTGACCATGCTAATTCAGTGTTTGCTTGCAGACAGCTGTTGTGAAACTATCACTCGAATTTATATGCTATGGTCAGATGTTAGAGGAATCTTCATTTAGATATATATACGTTATTCAAATCATTGTTATTGTACACCTAGTTTTCACTGTACGGTTAAAGGAAACCTGGCTTGGCACGACCCCAGACGAGTGCGTAGATTTGCAGTTTCGCGGCGACTGAATTCACCTAAACATTCCCGTGCAAATTATTTCTTTGGTTCAGTAGTCTATTCTTTATGTGACTGGTAGTTTAGTTTTCAACTTTCGCAGCCGACTAACTCGGCTAGTTTATGTTCGTAATGTTTCCAGTCCGACCGCTGATCGGGTTCCAGCGAACTATTACGTTATACCGAGCCTTGTGTATTTAGAACTGAAAAAATCTCATCTAAAAATTACAACACACGGTTATGCTCTCCTGTCTGTCTGTTTGTATTTCACGGAACAACAATTCTCCTTTATAACCGAACAGACTCCAAACTTCCGACGACCGACCTCGGTAAGTTGGTCTACGGAACTTTATAGGCTACGGTACGTTCAAAATTTCTATAAATTCGTAACAGCGAAATAAAACAACTCACTTGTTTTAAAACTCAATGCATTCGTGAGGGTTTTACATCAAATTTTGACGATTCATTGGTATAAAACGATGAATTCAAGCCATAAGCTGACTCCAGTAAGCATCTTGTGAACTGCTGAGTAGACTGTAAGAACCTATGTCGTCATTGGTTAATTTCATCACCTCCGTCTGCCGACTGGTTTCAGGTAAATGAACTGAACTTTCTGTTATCGAGTGTAACTACTCAATGTAAATTGATACAAAATACGTGTTTTTTTCGGTGGCATTCTCCTTTAACAAGACTAATCTCATTGGCCACCGCCATTATTGTGTCATGGACCGTGCAGACACCTAGCGGGTGTGTGTGCGACGACGAAGTACGCGAGGCGTCGACTACCATGGCCGATTTTAGTTTGTCGAATTCAAAGTTGTGAAGTGTCTTTGTTTAAAATACTGAAAACAAAAAATAGGAGCAGTTTAATGGAAAATACACTTAGGCAAAATATAGAGTAAATCAAGAAAACATTTGCTTAGCAAAGGTAATATAAATTACGAGAAATACATCGTAAGCAAGAGGTTGACTCAGTAATAAGAGGTGATCAGGTGAAAGCAGGTGATTGGAGGGTGTGCAGGTACAGAACCTGTAGAATTATGTCCAGGGGTCAGGGAAGTAATTAACATCAGATAGATCTGCTGAAGAAGAGGTAAGAGCAAAAACGGGGGACGCTCTCAAACCAAAAAGTTGGGAGCGAAGATAGCTTTCTGCCCCCCTCCCCCAATAATCCAGGGATTAATATAAATTAATTAACAATTATCAATTAACTTTTAAAACTTTCAACTCATAAACTTGGTTTTTAAATAAAATTGAAAAATTATCAGACCCTCCTTCACCAGCCATCAAATGTTTCCTACGCCAATGACCTCTTACGCTTTCCAAACACGGGTCCAGATCATTGTTTCGAAAATTCACACCTTACGACATTCTACAGTCAGGCAGGGGATCAATGCCCAGTTACATTAAACAGTCCTAAATAGGGATTCAACAGGGGCAGATCCAGGATTTTTTAAAAGAGGGTCTGATCAAAGATTTTTAAGAAAGGTTGTCGAAGTCAACAATTTGAAAATTCTAAATTTGATATCACTAAAATCAAGAAAAAACGGGGGTCCGGACCCCTTTGACTCCCCCCCCTGGATCCGCCTGTACTCAACTGAGTTGCCTAAATCTTTTGCGTGTTTGTTTCGTTCTTCACTCAGTTGTTATATTTTTGTATCAGTTTAACTTTATTATGAGCTCCTCTTTTGACTTATGACATTTTCTAATAATATAACTAAAAACTGAGCCCTTGGCACAGTCAAAATATTTAGGGACGTAGTCCATAAATTAGGGGCTTTGTATGAAAAGATCCCTACTTATTTTTAAAATGTTGACAATGTAACGTAGATAACTCGCAAATACGTAGTGGGCTTAGGGAACATAGTAGAGTCGCTATTTGGAACTGTTTCATGTAACCGGGCACTGGACCCCAAGCATCCGTGCTTGATGGTACCTGAAATGGGTAGTGAATTTGTGTAGGTTGTGGTGAATAAAACTGGGGGGCAACAGGGGTAGAGGATTGAAAACCAGCAAGAGATGGAATTCCTGCCTGAAGTCCAGTAAACCTGCCTTGTATGCCCCCATAAACAGCCAAGATGCCTATTCAATACACATTCCATTTAGGGTACTTTTTAAGATGCTTTCCAGCTCTCGTAAACCATTCACATTTTATTAAAACAACTATCAGCAATTAGTTAAAGGCATACCCAGCCTACATCGGCAGGTAAAATTGACCAACTTCAAAGTAAATAACATAAGGACGCCTTAGTTCCTGACTTGATGTTGTAAGACCCGTGTCAAAACAAAAATCTAAACAAAAGATATCGTCAAGGAGTGTAAAGGGATTTCGCAGGTAATGCACATACATGTACTAGGGATCAATAAGCCTTTAAAAGAACGTTTCCTTCAGCAATTCCTAAATTATCAAGCAGGTTACTAAACCATACAATTAAATATTTATTATGCACTGAAGTCCATACCATGTTAGAAAAATGTCCACCTCAAACTGCAGTCAAAATTACACAAAAAGCGAAGCATCTCCGCCATATACCTCTGTGTGTCATGTTTCGTTAAACAATGTCATTTTGACAGCAATTTTGGACAAATACTATTTTGTTGAAAACGGGATGGTACCGCACTTAATTGAGTCTAAAAGTGAAGTGGTGTGGTGGCGTATCCCAGTCATAAATTAAGATAATGTGAAGTTTCNTCACGCTTACGCGATCTTCAGATTAAGCAAAATTCAAGTTCACGCATACCAAACAAGTAATGGCAGGCGTTCGGTATGAGATAGGTTGTCCTCCGTTGAAAAGGCTTGCTAATCGTCTTCAAGTTGACTATTACCGCCGTAAAGTTTGAAATGAAGACCAGTTTGGGTGCTAGACTTATCTGCGATCCCAGATGGCTGTTACACGGTCTCAGTAAGGAAAGATTTTGCTCGACAGGTAAGTCGTCAACGAATGACCGAGGCGCACTTGTTACAGCAATGCTAACCATAAAGTTTTCAGAATGTTATGGTAGATTTATTTTACTGCCTAACAGTACATAATAGAGCACACCGATATTACAATATTCCTGTAGTAAAATCCTTGGTGTCTTTGACTGAGTATTTTTTGCGTTATTTTACTGGTTTAGTTGGTTAGCCCTCGGGCTCGGTTTCGTCCACTTGTGTCGTGGATTAATTTGAGCAAACAAAGAAGCCACAAGTGTTTCTCATGTAAAAGTAAGGGGACTCAAGGTAAGGGCTGTTGAAACCAATTAAGATTTGTTGTGTCATTGTGTGATCTAAGGCATAACAGCAATCCTTGAGTAATAATCAATTAAATATCCTCTCTTTTGCGGATTGATGTCATCTTGCAGTCTGTATAGAGACTGACAGTCTATACAGCCTGTTAGTGCTAGTCTTGATACTCTAGCAGCCCTACACAACTAACTAGTCTTGTGGTTGTTTATGTTGACTGGCAGTCTATATATGTAACCAGTTAGTCCTGCTTTTNCAAGAAAACATTTGCTTAGCAAAGGTAATATAAATTACGAGAAATACATCGTAAGCAAGAGGTTGACTCAGTAATAAGAGGTGATCAGGTGAAAGCAGGTGATTGGAGGGTGTGCAGGTACAGAACCTGTAGAATTATGTCCAGGGGTCAGGGAAGTAATTAACATCAGATAGATCTGCTGAAGAAGAGGTAAGAGCAAAAACGGGGGACGCTCTCAAACCAAAAAGTTGGGAGCGAAGATAGCTTTCTGCCCCCTCCCCCAATAATCCAGGGATTAATATAAATTAATTAACAATTATCAATTAACTTTTAAAACTTTCAACTCATAAACTTGGTTTTTAAATAAAATTGAAAAATTATCAGACCCTCCTTCACCAGCCATCAAATGTTTCCTACGCCAATGACCTCTTACGCTTTCCAAACACGGGTCCAGATCATTGTTTCGAAAATTCACACCTTACGACATTCTACAGTCAGGCAGGGGATCAATGCCCAGTTACATTAAACAGTCCTAAATAGGGATTCAACAGGGGCAGATCCAGGATTTTTTAAAAGAGGGTCTGATCAAAGATTTTTAAGAAAGGTTGTCGAAGTCAACAATTTGAAAATTCTAAATTTGATATCACTAAAATCAAGAAAAAACGGGGGTCCGGACCCCTTTGACTCCCCCCCCCTGGATCCGCCTGTACTCAACTGAGTTGCCTAAATCTTTTGCGTGTTTGTTTCGTTCTTCACTCAGTTGTTATATTTTTGTATCAGTTTAACTTTATTATGAGCTCCTCTTTTGACTTATGACATTTTCTAATAATATAACTAAAAACTGAGCCCTTGGCACAGTCAAAATATTTAGGGACGTAGTCCATAAATTAGGGGCTTTGTATGAAAAGATCCCTACTTATTTTTAAAATGTTGACAATGTAACGTAGATAACTCGCAAATACGTAGTGGGCTTAGGGAACATAGTAGAGTCGCTATTTGGAACTGTTTCATGTAACCGGGCACTGGACCCCAAGCATCCGTGCTTGATGGTACCTGAAATGGGTAGTGAATTTGTGTAGGTTGTGGTGAATAAAACTGGGGGGCAACAGGGGTAGAGGATTGAAAACCAGCAAGAGATGGAATTCCTGCCTGAAGTCCAGTAAACCTGCCTTGTATGCCCCCATAAACAGCCAAGATGCCTATTCAATACACATTCCATTTAGGGTACTTTTTAAGATGCTTTCCAGCTCTCGTAAACCATTCACATTTTATTAAAACAACTATCAGCAATTAGTTAAAGGCATACCCAGCCTACATCGGCAGGTAAAATTGACCAACTTCAAAGTAAATAACATAAGGACGCCTTAGTTCCTGACTTGATGTTGTAAGACCCGTGTCAAAACAAAAATCTAAACAAAAGATATCGTCAAGGAGTGTAAAGGGATTTCGCAGGTAATGCACATACATGTACTAGGGATCAATAAGCCTTTAAAAGAACGTTTCCTTCAGCAATTCCTAAATTATCAAGCAGGTTACTAAACCATACAATTAAATATTTATTATGCACTGAAGTCCATACCATGTTAGAAAAATGTCCACCTCAAACTGCAGTCAAAATTACACAAAAAACGAAGCATCTCCGCCATATACCTCTGTGTGTCATGTTTCGTTAAACAATGTCATTTTGACAGCAATTTTGGACAAATACTATTTTGTTGAAAACGGGATGGTACCGCACTTAATTGAGTCTAAAAGTGAAGTGGTGTGGTGGCGTATCCCAGTCATAAATTAAGATAATGTGAAGTTTCACCATAATCTGTCAAGTTGCTTTGAAAAATAATTTACAGACAAGGAATATAGTGAGGATGCAGACAAGTTCTGCAGTAGTGTTCAAATTATAACCACATAAGTGAGCTCAACCTGCGTATAAAAAATAATCAGTGCAAATCAATCATTTGTAAACAAGAGCAACACAATACATCCACTATTTGTCTGTCATGGGTCATTCGGTGTTCATTACGGTACTATTGTTCGTTTTAAATCAGTTTTAGTTGGTACCTCGAATATCTAATCTTGCTCAAGTTTTCAAAAACATGCGGTGGTTGACATTTTTGGGGGTTGGTAATGAAGACAGACAGCTAACTTAATCACGTGTCACGTGCAAACTTTTTTGGTAATGAGTTATATAAACAAAGCTATAATCCTGTAACGCCTACCCGTCCCCCTCATTAACGTGCAGAGGTTTGGTGATGCCCGATTTTTATTGAATACCTTCTCTCTACTCAAATACCTGGACCCTAATACTAAGAAAAGTAAAAAAGATGGAACAGAAAATAGCAACTTCATTTAATTTAAATATAAATCCGTCAAATCAGTGAAACGTTCAAAAAGTATATTCATAGTGATTGGATGACCCTCGAAGTGGATGCCCGGGGNCGCAAACTCAATTTCTCATAACCGCTCTTGAGTAACGTATCTCTACTCATTCCTACCTGCAGTATGACGTCACGATTTCTGTGTAAATACCACTGGGAACAGCGTTCAAACAGTTCTACATGCAACTACCTCGGTGGCAATTGTAAATAATTAAAGTACGGGCGCAACGGAAACCAGCAATACCAGGTATTTGAATATTTATATAGCCCTCTACGATACCGAAAGCGTAGTGTTAGTTTCAGGAAGTGTTAAACACTTCATTAGAACCGTAGTTCAATTTAGGTATTGCACTTAAACATAAAGGATGAGCTGACTTGCGGACGAGTGGTCTTATGGATAGGCAAACGGAGGTTAGTATGACCGGCTGTGAAGAGATGCCGTAAACAGGGCACAGAGTGGCTGTGAAAAGGCTACTAGACAATTAAGCAAGCAAATAAACTGACGGATGGTTAATAGTGAAATAGCTCACAGTGGAACAATTATTGAAACTTATTTAATAGTAATACCCTTGGAGTCCCTGTCACCAAAATGCTATACGTTTTTACGCAAGTGTGTAATTTACATACTTGTCATTCTACAGTCCCGGGGCGTGTTTCTTAAACACAAGTAATTCTCTAAACCACAGGATCACGAAAGATATCATAAACATTAAGATTGAAGCACGTGATCACAGTCGCTTCCCCTCTTGCCTTGATACCTCTTTCACCAGTGTTACCTCTGGGGAGAGTGGCCCTGCATGAAGAGGCAATCACTCGGTGGTACACGCTTGACATCCGCTTGAGGGTAGGACTCACTGAGAGAACCCAAACAACGTGTCAAAACTGCGCCATTTTGTGAGTTCCCATACAGAAGCAAGTACCCCGTCGTGCGGATGTTCAAATTTTAAAATTCCAACCCTTGAAATTGCAGAATATGTTTTTAGCCTCCAATTGTAGCATGAACACTAGTCTTTTTGGACGTTTGTCGTAAACATACGTTCTGGGAATGAGCCAAAAACGTATAGAGAATTTTCTGGTTTTTTTATTTGAAGCCTCTTTATTTTGAGCGCGTTACAGCAACAAGTCTGAGTGTCCGAATGTCACGTGGTTCTGTTATTTGATAATTAAGGAGAAACCATGTTAGAAGATCTTTTCACAGAGTTAACCTTAATCGTAGCACGGTGAAAGAGTTATCGCGTCTGTGTTAAGCACTGCCCAGGTGACATCAATTGGGGGACTTTTCATATTGGCGCTCTCTAGAGTAGTGGGAGCACGAAAGTCACTTCCGATTGAGCTCGAGTCAGATTTGGTGGATATCAATTCAGATTCTACACATGGGTTCATAAATATAAAAGCAGAGGAATAAATTGCAGAGTCCGTCCATCCCATTGTTTGATTAGTTAAAGTTCGGTCACTAATTTATTTTAGCTATTTAACATCGGCTGAGATTGAAATTCTCTCGCTTTATCAGCCGCAGCCACGGGCTTCAGTTGTCGCGGACACATCTTGGCCGTTGGAAATGTATGGAACAAAACGTCCTTGCTCGTCAACTAATATTTCAAGTTTTGCCTTTCTGTAAGGTATTGATACATCTCATCACACAGCAGTGAAAATGTTCCGGCATTAAAGCCGGAAAGATGTTAAACTCTGTTTTAATATACCACTTGGTTGAAATGTCCCGTCCACCGTCATTACAGGGGATCTGTAGGTGGCCCTGAACGCCTGTCCAACCAAGACCTGATCGCCGTCAGGCGAGTTAGTAAATTTCAATATGGCGCGGCTATTTCGAAAGTCAGCTACTGCGAGCTCTTTCAGAAAGAGCTCGCTGTAGCTGACTTTCGAAATAGCCGTGCCATATTGAAATTGGGCGGCGCACCATAGAGCTTCGCCGCCCATGTTCCTTCGGTTAGAAGCGAGCTATTAAACTGACACTCACCTTCACAAACTCGAGTTGACATTCGTTTAGAAGAAATTCTGCCTCCGCAGTCCCCCACTTGAAAATGATACTCCGCAGCGTATCCAAAAAACCGGAAGTCGGCAACATTTCGAACTGGAATAAAATGAGTTTGGGTCGACCATGTACCATTCTGTAGCTGATGCGGTGATTATTGCTGATAAGAATCGAAGAGCTGATCACACTCCCAGTTGATCGCACGATACTCATTAAACGATCATCAAATATCACCAATAATGAAATCCTGAGATGTGTAAACTTCAGTTATGCGGAGCATTTACATGTGAGATAATGTTATACTTGAGAAATTATCAAGAAATATGCTGTTACTATCGCGAAATCGCACAGAAAGTGTTTTTTGACTGAAAATGTATAGTAGCTAACACTAATCATAAAGCCAGACATTCTATATTACTGAATAATGATGATTTATTAACATCAGACAATGAGTCATTTTAATTTGTAATAACTATAGCTATATGAAGGTAACACCGATGTTTTCAGTTGTAAAAAAACATAACTGCCATGTTAAACGCTAAAACTGAGTTGTGTATCTGAGTTTATTGATATTTATGTCAGCACTTAGCCGTATAACCTGAAAACGACGCTAACAAGAATCATCGGTTATGTCTATATTTCTCGGAAATTCACGTATTTGTATTGCAGTAACTGTGACTAAACCCAATTCGAGTATTTGAGTTTTGGTCATAACATAATCGATTATTTGTTTATTATGATCGATTGGACCATCATTAGCTAGTGAATATAAAATTAACTTAGTGTAGAAAAAATCGAAATTGTGCAGAACCTATAACAAAATTGTGCAGAACCTATAACAAAATTGTGCAGAACCTATAACAAGTAGTTGTTTACACTTCAGAAAGCGTTGTTCCGGCCTTCAGCGCTCAATCGACTTTGCGGTAGTCGAAAATACAGCCAAGATCCTGACTGGATTGACTTCTTTATTTGGAGAGTCAGCAGAATCGACTAGCCTGATTATGTGCCGCTATTTTCGCATTTAGAATGGTCTGCAACGAATTCAAAAAACACCGTTTGTTAGTTTTNATCAGTTGGTGCAAGCCCAATCTCAATAGGCAACTGACACACCACAGGTTGTCATTGTTGGTATAGTTCATTGTCACTCCCTGTAACTGACTGTATCTGTGCTTCATTACTTGTTGCTGGGCCTAGCTAGGTGGCCACTGTATTATGACTTCTGAGGATGGTGTTTAATAAATGACACCGAAACATGTCAAGTTTTAAATCCGTTGTTGTTTTCGTGAACATTGACTTCTTTATTTGGAGAGTCAGCAGAATTGACTAGCCTGATTATGTGCCGCTATTTTCGCATTTAGAATGGTCTGCAACGAATTCAAAAAACACCGTTTGTTAGTTTTTTGTTATAATTTTGTAAGCATTACAAAGCTAAGGCAACTGTACCGTACTGTGTGTAGGATAAGATTCGAATCAAGATTGCATATAATTATTCTACGACCGTATGGAGAGTGAGCATGAAAAGGTGTTGTCGTTACTGAACGAATATTAAAGTGGAATTAAAAGTAAAAGACGATAGCGATAACGGAGCCAATGTGTGCCCTTCTTGGGAGGCCCGGGTTTCATTGCGGAGTTACTCACTTCATTTTTATGACCAATCATTAACAATAATAGACCGAAGTCTCTAGGTACTAGTCTAACAGTTCAGAGGACACTATGTTTGTGATGTTTCTCACTAATTTCATTGTTCAGCTTAACAACCTTCGAAAAACTCGATGTTGAGAGAGGTTTTACCCATTAGCGTAGGCAACACGCGAAGCGTCCCACGCAACAAAATTAACTGCCTCCAGAACCACGGAAGCCAACAAAAATACACGTGATGTGTTATTCTAGGCAAATCGTTAGTATATGTAACTTAAAAGCATTATTGCAAAATAGACCTCAGGTCACCTGTACTAAGATTTTTCCCCTGAGTTGCAAGCATAAGGTTGGTATCGACTCATATTTTCCTGATTCATTGCTGTGAGAATGTTTCTTATTTAGATCAGAATGATTGAATCAACTATGACTGCGGAGCAAGTTGGTCGCTTTAATTCTCATGACTATTTAATGAGCGAATCATTTGGGACGATTCACGATAAAACATCAGTATTATTTTCTTCTGTCAGATGCATAGATAATGGAACTAAATGACGTTTGTCGAGGACGAAGCGACTGGTTTTAAAGAAAATTTTCAGTCGGCGAAACCTGGAATTTTTGTGGATAAAAAGGCAGTTTGTGCAGCAAAGCAAATATTTTTAGGTAAGAACTGGGAATGAAGGAGGCTCTGATCCTTTAAGTGGGAAAATTGATATCATATGAAGTTTCTTGAAATGTACATATGTGCCTGGTATTTTAGTTTAAATAGTACGGCTGGACGTGCACCTATATACTGTGGGAGCCTCGATAAACCACTGGTGTGAAATACATCAACTGTCTTACGCGGTGTATTTGCTCTTCCATAGCAACGTCATCGTATACTTGTCCTTCATGAATTGAAATTGGTTACAGCAAATGGGTTGAAATTTCTCTTTACAGACACACTGTCTTTGCGGTTGAAACTAGCGCGCCGCGACAAGCAAATTACGAGACCTGCCTCACGTTCAGTAACGCTAGGACCTCGCTAACAAGCAAGACTTCGCGGGATTACGTGAGATATTGCCGTGTATTTTGAATGAGAACACGTGACTTTGGTTAGATGTCAGGTAGGTCCTAGCGTAGGTTTTAGTGTAGGTTCCAGCGCTACGGAACGCACGCCAGGTTTGAAGCAATAACAACGGGTCACTTCGTATACAAGCATACTAGAGACTTGAGACCGGTTTTATAACGGTATGCGGGTTAAATCTAAGTTGACTTTTGATAGATGTCACGGCTTTGTTACCTCTTGAAAGCAGTGATATTCCGTTTGTAGATTTGTCATCGGTTTAGAATCAATTTATTTGATCACCTTTAACAGTTTTCGTGAATGTTAGTCAAAAGAGCAGCTTTGCAAACTAAAAGACGCATGAACTGTTGCAGTAGTCAACCACTGGACTCGCTGTGTGAAATGAGCAGGTGAGTTCAATGCGTGTGTTTCTAGCGCGAACGAAAATTTGCCTAATTTCTCATACATTACAATGTCACACCTGAGCGAGACGCGCAGTGCTCTGAATTCTCGGCCGGAAGTTTAAATGTCGGACACCATATCTAGACTGACGCGTGAGCCAAATTAGTAAAGTGTGTTCGGGAAAGGTGTGATAACCCACTTACTTTACGTTGACAACTTTAGATTTTTGTGTGAGGACCGGGAGGAACAAAACATCGGTCCTGTTCGATTTGGAGTGAAATCGTGTTGACATTCTTACTGGCACGTTTGACTATATATATACAATGTAGCAAGATCACTTACCGCTTAGTAACAATTCAAAAAATGTTGCGACAGAAGAAACAAAATCTTCCACAAATTCGCTGTCCACTAACATTTCAAAGATAAAGTATTAGTTTCAATCGTACCTGATTGCACGTTTTGATTACAACTAATTTTCTTCGCATCACCATGGCATTTTTCAAGGATTTGTTATTTATTATATCAGTCCTACGTGAGCACTGACGTTGTATACTTCAATACTGCGCGCGCCTGAGCGGAAACTGCTTAAGGATGTCTAAGAAAGAAAGTAGGAAGCACCATTAAAGTGAAGCTGAGCACATACTTGATTTAAAACTGTTTGCGAGGGATTTCAAATGCAACCAAAAGGCGGCAGAACTCGACAATCGATTTCATTCATCGACTTTGCGCCCTAAGCAACTGTTGTGGCTGACACGTTCACTAAACAAACCGACAAGAGTCGATCGATCAATGACTGTAAAGGATACAATTCAGGATGGTTAACGCATTCAAGTGGCTTTAGTTTGGAAACCCAAAACAAACGTGTGCTCTCGTCAAGTAATGCGGTCAATAAATATACATTTTTTTTTCTATTCACTGAACGCCTGTCGATGCATATGTCAGAGGTTCGCTCCGTAGGCCTACACGCAATCCAATCTCGGCAAAAATTCTCTGTCAGTGCAAGCACTTAGACACAGATCATCGGTGTAATCAAAATTGCCAACATGGTAGAGTTCCGTCGACGCAAGAATCTCGCGAAGGAAGCTAATATGAGTACGTGCTTCGCTTGTAATGTAGCGATATCGTGTATAGTTTTGTTTTTCGTGATCTTCCGTTGACTCGCGAGGTTTTCGCGTCTACGGAACGCACGCCAGGAGTTAGTATGTGAATCAAAAAAAAAATTTAAATTCAAATGTATTGGTTCAATACCAAGAGTACAAAATAATACGCCAACATTTTAGTAATTTTTCTAGTATTTTATCTGCCTGTACCTTGGAGCCAACTCGAAATTGTCGTTTGCCGCAAGCCTTCAAATTACGGATGTTCATACATGTACTTTATGATTATAAGGCACTAGTAACACCGCTCTCTATTTGACGACGGATAACAAAAATTGGAAAAAATGAACGTAAATGTGAGTTTCGCATTGAAGCTTAATAGTTCGTTCAAATGACCTTACTTCTATCAGAACAACGACTGAAAACCCCTATCGCAGACATTATATATAATTTATTGATAGCTCCGTGTTGTAGTATGAAACCAATTTTATGATATCGTTGTTGAAGTAATATTTGCTTTTGAATGTCTTTGTAACACTTGTATGAATATATCGTTAATCCTAATAATGGTGACGTTAGTTTCCTATTGTAAAATTTTCAATGGTTTGGTGACCATGCAAAATAAATATATGTTTGCAGCCGATGCTCAGTGCACGTTTACGTGAGTTGAATCCAGTCACCGTTAATA
This sequence comes from Phoronis australis, assembly GCA_002633005.1. NCBI lineage: Eukaryota > Metazoa > Phoronida > Phoronidae > Phoronis > Phoronis australis. The sequence goes on along the minus strand of NMRA01000449.1, from coordinate 49,965 downwards.
AACGAATTTCGAAGTAAATAATAGTTGGAAAAATGTGATTTTATACGCTAGCTTTAACTTCATCGTCTCTTAGCGCTCAGCGCTGCCAATATTTTAGTATGGTAATTGAAAATGATATGGGCCACGCAGTTTAATGCGGGAAATTGTAGGTAATTTATATTTGTCTCGCTGTTTGCTAATAATCATTCACTGCAGCTTCGTTTTATAACAATGCTAAAAGGAAATATCAATGATAGTGAAGCGCTCTTGAGAAGACAAAAATCGTTGGTTGCCATTAAGTATTGAGTTTCTGTGTTTACTCAGAATTACGGTGAGTAGAGGCGTAATGAATGTATTTCATTAGGATATGTTCTTCGCATTCGTTTATTCTACGATGCAAGCTGATGTTTATTCCAAGAATCGCGTTTTGTGCATCCAGCCCGCGCGCTTTCAATAACGAACTCGATCATTGCTTTGCGTCAAACCCACTTGCGTATTGGGATGCTTAATGATGGCGTAGCATTGTATGTGTGGGTGCACAGTCTATGGCAAATAGATATCACCAATTATCATATTCTGCTCTTTAGGTCCGCCTCAGCAGCCGAGGAATTTATGTGATCAAGTGACTGTTTGCGTATCATCATCACTCTAGTCAGTGTCTCGTCTATCCGCCGCAAGTAGCACTTTAAATTTTCGATTAACGGATTATTGCAGTTTCCCCGACATTACGCTAAGAATACGAGCCTATGACATCGACTACCGAGCAGCGTTCAGGCAGACTGTCGGCTCTGCCTCGCCAGCCGCGTGTAGACTCTCTTGATCTGCCGGACGATGGGCGCAGCAAGGGTCTGCATCCTCAAAGTAGCACAGAAACGAGCGGCATAGGAAGTTTAGGTCCTGATGCTTCATCGGCGCACGCATCGACTGAAAATGTAAATCTGAGCCCCACGGGACCTCCGAAGAAAAAGATTTATTCACAGGACGGGTCGCATCTGGTCGGCAGTCAAGCGGACAACGGTAAGGGAGTGCGGTCTGTGGCAAATCGAAGCATGTACCCCAAGCAAGCCAATGGTGAAAGACGCCATCCCATGGATCAATGCGGCCCAATCGATGATACCATATCTGAGCATTCCGATGCTACAAACTTCGATGAACTGTTTGAGGGAGTTTCCTCTCGTAAGCTAGCTGTTGCAAATACTCGAGGCTCGCGACTGGCAGTCGGGGATGATAACTCGCCAACGAGAATGGACGAGGAGTACTTTGAACAGTCTTGTGGCCTGTTAGGTCGTGTTGGTTCCAGACGTGGTGGGAAACCAAATGGACGCACCCCAGACCAGCACGATGGTCGACACTCGAATCGTTTCCTCGCTGCCCCTACATCGGCTTGGTTACAATGGTCGGAGGAAAGACGGGAGTCGTACAAACGGAGGAAAGAGCTCATGGCTCAGAAGCAGAAGGAGATCGAAGAGCAGAAAGTCTCGACTCCGGTGAAAAAGGCGCGAAAGGAGAGCTTGATATTCGCCCAGACTGACCAGAAGCAGTTGATTGACAGTGACGAAGATGTACACCATTTGACAGTTGTCAGAGAGGAGGGACCGGACATACAAATACAAACCACTCCCAGGAAAAAACCGGTGATTACCAACCCCAAAAGTGATGAGCTAAATCTTACGCCGGCACAGTGGAAAGTCGTGTACGGGTTTTGGCAACATTCTGTCTTCGTTCGTGCTCGTCATGCAGGCCTCATTTTTGCGCCACTAGCGTGCATCTTTGGACTAATAAGCTGTTTCAATGACATGTGGTCGAACTACGAAGGTATGTATCACTTCATTTGTGTTGATAACGTTATTGGAAATCACGATACACATTATAAATATTTTCTTGTAATGCGACAGTATAGTGTGTTGTAGTTTGTTACTGGAGGTCTTCGCAATATAATAAATCGCTTGGACCCTTCAGTGTGACTGTTAGAATGGCCTTTCACGTTCACAGTAATTCCTTTCTCATTTGATGTTATCGTGTGTTGGTATTAAACGGTGAAATTGTATTTATCGCATTCGCTTGCTCATGGATGTAAAAAAAGATGACTTGCGTTGTGTTACAGTTAACAAATTTTGATGTTTACTAGAAATTCAACTTATGAAGCTTAATTTGGAAGGAAATTAAGTTTGCACCCTCAAAGCAGCTGCAGATAATTTCAAAACTTGGGCTAACGTCAAAACCTTAACCACGATGCCACGCAGATTTAGAATGCCAACGCAAACGCACATGTGTGGGCTGTAATTTAGTTCTACACTGAATAATAAGTGGACAAAATCGTCGACGAGGACAAAAGGAAACAAAATTTTAAATGGCTCAGTTTTATTTGATATAACTGTATAAGAAAATATCTTGAAATAACTAGTCCCTTTAAGTCCTATGATGCCGAAAGTTTCGCAAATGCAGTACACAATTTCCCACAACGCGTCCTTTTTGCGGATACGTTGCGGATTGCGAAAAAGCTGTGTGGAGCAAAAAGTTGTGGGATACTAGTTAACCAATCCAGAATCAAGGAAGTGTCACGTTTGTGATCGTCTGCTCGCTAAGCTGGCAGTTTAAATGTTACCTAGTTTATTCGTGTATGTGATTAATCGAACTTATCATTCCTACTTCAAGGGCTATTTTTCGTTTACTCTACCGTGTATATAAAAACAATACGATATGTATGTCTGGGTACTACGTCTACTGGCGGCGCTGCTTTCGATGACCGCAATCCCCCAATCCTGTGTGCGTGTACGTGACGTTTTCAATTATGCGTAAAAAGGTCAATGCAAAATGAAGATCATGCGTTCGTTCTTCAGTTTTGAACGGTGCCTTACTGTTTAGGTAAATGTAAAACCCTAGGCGACAGCAGATTTTTTTGTAGGAATTGCGAGAAGATCATGTTTTGAATCTTTGCATCGTATTTTTTATTTGTAGCGTATTGACTTGAAACGGACATTTCCTGCAAATGTATGAATGCTTATGTATGAATAGTATTAGTACGGAATAGGCAACGCGAGCTGTGCTAATCCCGTCTAATACCTCAAAGCACTTAGAATCGTCGAGGGATTGGAAACGTTTGATCCCTTTATCTCCATATCTGTCAAATAAGTCAGTCGTCCTCTGTAGGTTAAAGGTCAACAAACATTTCTAATGTTGATAATCGTTTTTTTTTTACTAACTACTGTTTGTAATTAATCAAATGTTGCCAATTCGATCATGTCGACATCGCCTATTTTATCCTAACCTGGAAATTCGATTTTATTCGGTCCTAGATAGTTACATGAATGTGCCGATTTAGCGGAATATCTCAAATGGATGTAGGAAAAGTTCAGATTACATAATCAACGTCGTATGTTTAGAATATTAACACAGGTGCAATGTATTCGATGAACTTCATTAAATTTTGTTTGTGCCCTATTGTTGGCTATTTTCCTGAAGCACCGCCACGTGATCTGAGGCGCTATATAAAGACGTCATGGTAAGTTACGTTTTGGCGCCGCCTCGCTTCGTCATTTCTTATTCGATGACTTGTGGTTCTAATTAATCATCGAGCTATGCTGTTAGTAAAAACTTTTCCGTAGCTATCTAGCGGCGAGAAAAATCTAGCTAAAATCTCATTGAAAGTACGTGCCAATATCTACCGTGATCTTGAGATATCTTACGTTCCTAGCGAGGTTCTGGCGAGGTCCTACGGTTATTGAACTCTACCCAGGAATATCCCACCTTTTAGGAAATTGGAATCAACATTTTGTGTGTGTTCTTCGTGTGGGAGGAGTTTGCCAAGATGCACCCTCTTTGTTTGAGTTTTCTGCGCGTCGATAATTAACCCTGACAATAGGCGTACAGTGAAGTGGATAGGCATTAAAAAATAATTACAACTATCCAGGATTGATGCAATCTGACAAAAGAAGTTAGTATTTAGAAGCACGCTGCTTTAATGTTTCTTTTACTGTTAACCTGTAATTGACTACGTTCACCATTCTTCTAGACGGCTCGTAAAGGTAACATCTGTGAGATAAGGCATTAGGATTTAGGAGTTGTACAATGACTCCCACGTATTTAAACACCGCCAATTAAGGTCTTACAATTTGTCAGTGAGTTATACAGTATTCGTACAAGAATTAAAATCCTTTATTTCGAGAAATTGCGTCAGCTCCTATGCTGTGTATTTCAAAGGCTATTTCCGTAGAATGGCCCTGGGTTCAGTTTGGATTGTTACTGACAACGCTTGTGGCCGACATCGAGTCGACAGTATTCATCTTAGCACATCATTAAACATTCATTAGACATGTAGACCAAAGACTAGTCGCGCGCGCCAGAATACTTGCTTACTGGAAAGCAAAGAAGACGACACAAAGCAACGTGGTTTCCTAATTAGAAACCTTTGCTGTTGCTACAACTTGTTCATCACCAATTTTGCTTCAAATACACCTCCCGAGCCATCAATCTGAAATGGCAAAATGTAACCTAGAACTCAGAAGTTTGTGTTCTGCTATTTGTTGGTATTCTCCGGACCTTGACCTTCATCGTGCCTTCGCTGACATTATTTTCGGCAGCGAATTTACAGATTCGCCTCGCAGCAGATGTAACGTCGTATCGTCTATATTTGACATATTGCTATAAAATATTCATGGCCCGATTATTATATCATAGGGTATGTGTATTGTCGGAGGGTTTTATACCACAGCAACCGACGATGCCATTGTTCACGGCTGAAAATATGTTAGAGATGTTTGGGTACAAAACGGAAGAGTAAACATTGCGTTATTGTTCTGCAGGCGCATTAACCCACTTACTGCATTATTTGACTATAATGTTTAAGATATCATCTGTGGTATTCTCCCAGACAGGAAATGTCAAAGGTAATCGGGTGGTATTTAGTAACTGATCGTGTTGTAATACCGCTTCGGTCATAGGTATTAAGATAAAGTGAAGTACTTCGCACTCAATGGCCCATTACATGTACTAAAGTATAAAACGAGTTGGAGTTATGTCCCTTGTGTAAATATATACGCGTTGTAGATCACGTTCAATCGGTACTCACAATATTCGTCATTTTCCATATGTATTGTATACATATATGAAGACAAGCTTGCGCAACCAATTGCTAGCGCAAATCAATTTTTGGAATATATTGAACTGTTTATGCGAGCGTATCGAACGTTGAGGCATTGTGGACACTTCGGCACTAAGGTCCTGGTAATCGTCTCACTCGAATTTCGTGTTCATTTTATTTAAAATACGCTTAAAACCACTGTTTACCTTGATTGACAAGTGATTACATTGCCAGCATCATTAAACCTTCATTAATAGCACTGCATATCACAATCGTGAATTTAATATCCCAAAAACGAGAAAATAGAAGAAAAGTGACTTCAAATGAAAGTTCCTTAGGTCCACGGACATGAGTGTGACGTTTGAACGTACCCAGCGTCAGTATATCATGGCCACCAACACGCGAGTTTCTCCGATGTCCCAAGGGAAAGTGAGCAGAGCTACACTGTGGTCATATACTAAGTGAAATTGTCACAATCACCACAAACACAACACCTCGTCACTGATTCCTTGCATGATAAACCACGAGAAAACGAACAGCAATAGCTGATATCTTTTCACACTAAACACAATGCAGAATGATTAGTGCTGTGGTTGGTTGTCCCGATTTTACGTAGTATGTATCCGCCAATAAAATAGAGCTCTTAACTCGAGACCTGCGTATCGTCAGATAGAGTTCGGGAGTTTTAATTTGACAGCTGATCGACTGGTGGGTTTAATTTATTGTATTTTGTCATGAATTTTAGATTTTAAGCACCTTAAACCTTCGAATATGTACAGTTCAAAATATTCACAATTTTTTGTCCATTGATTAGCTGACATTTCAATGTTGTGTTCCAACCTAAAGCACACTTGATCTCGAGATAATGTATTCCCCAACTTCTTACTCAGTCTAAAGTAAACAAGAGGTCTATAAGCTTTCAAACGCTGTCAGTCAGATAAAATCTGTCGTTTTTCATTAGATCACATTTTTTTGTAAAAATGATCCCGCAAACACCACTGTTTGGTTAATCTTGAGATAGCTGGAACGAAATCGGAGGTCCAAATAGTATTATGGTATTCCACATTCACGCACGACATCTTAACCAACCAACCAAAACAAGACAATCTTATAAAATATGTCAGTTTCGGAACAAGACCTACTTGATTTAGCACATAACTAATACATTCAACATTTTTTCATATTACCATGAACGTTTGCACAGCCTCTCGCTTGGGTGAGAAGCAACGCTGTGAAAACATAACACCAAGATTATGTTCAATCGTTAACCTGGAATTCAAAGCAACAGCGAGGTAATTGGTTAAAGTGTGTGTTCCCCGGGTGCAAGAAATGTTCCAAGTATCAACCAACCAAAAGTAGCCACGAGCGTTATTGGTTTCAAAAATGCAAAAATGTTCGCGTTGTGATTTAGACACGGCGTGTAGTGAAGTCAGTCGGGAAGATCACGGTAGAGGTAAAACTGCATACCCCTGTATCGTTTTCCAACGGAGAAAAAATATTTTTGGTATATTAACATTTTGTTACAACAAAGGGTAAGATTTTCCGGGAAATTCGTTGCACAGGCGTGTCGTGTACAGTAATGTGCACAATCATGAGAGTCTTGCGGAAATTGATGTATAATGCATTGAGCTTGGTGCAAACATTCATCTTATTAAAGAATGTGAGCGTATAAACACTGATCTGAAATGGTCAGTTATATTTCTTGCGTTTAGTTTTTTTTAAAACTGTAAAACCCATGCTGCAGCTGACTAAAGGGAGTTCAACTTTGGTTCGACAGTTTGCTTAAAAGCCGTAAAGCAGTCGTTGTTTCACGACATTAACTAACTTATTAAACACTTGCATATGGTTTTTGGTTTCAAGTAACGTATTATTTGATTTCAATAATATTGATTTTGTCTTAGGTTTTTGTTATGCAAAGTGGTTCTAAGCCCAGGATGTGCACGCATAATCTTATTTTAAACAATGTACGTTCTCATCAGTCTTGAATCGAATTTTTACAATTTATGGTAAATGTGGGTGCAATTTGAATCTGTTTTGGACTTAACTGACTTGTGACTGAGCTGAGAGATTCCTAAGCAGAAACTTGGGTTGGACAGTAATTAAGGATGTTTAGCAAAATGGCGAATACGTGCCTATGGACTTTTACTTGTAATGGAAAGGAATTCATTCACAACTTGTACAGGTGCAGGGCAGAGGCATCCTGGGAACACTTAAGGTCATCTAGTGGTTATCATTTGAGGTTTTGTAATCTTGAAATCACCTTTTGGTGACTTAGCAAAATGTTACTTGCAAGGGTAGCGCGGATGATTACTAAGCACGAACACGATACTTACGTAGCGCGGTATACGTAAGCCCACCTCTGGTTTTCTGGAACAGAAAGGATAGTATGTATGATCCATGTATATTGATTGAGACGATACATACAGAATTCATTTGTTTCTGCAAACAAGGCATTTGGTTCACTTACACGTTAGAAACGATATCTTGTGATCAGAAATAGATATATCGTCAACGTTTGATTCATGTTTGTTGGAACACGATATCATTAGCGTGCTTATTGTTTAATCCATCAACAGGTAATCAGGTGTGCATTTGAGGTCGCGTTCACGCCAGTTGTGTAGTCGTCAAAACAGTGGGGAAATTGTTAATTGCTTACTACCTCAGTAAAAACGCATCACACTGTGAACAGTCCATTGTTAAAATCGATCCAACTGCATAGAAAGGAACAATCGACACAAAAGGCAAACACAGGAGAATGTCGAAAGGTCAGCATGCATCCTTTTGAATGTTAGGCCTAGATCCTTACGTGATCTTTGTCCCATGAATACAAAATAGAAATTTATAGTTTATAATTTCAAATATCAACAATAATACTCCAATTGAACCTTTTGATAAACGAGAAAAAATGATCTAATTCGGTAAATGGACGCCAGTTGTGTAACAAAATTGTTCTGTCGAAATACAGTCAGTCTCACAATATTCATCAGCGTTTGCTGCATGAGAGTAGGGACCGTGGGTGCATTCCGTCTGCTGAGTTAGGTGGGATCACGCAAAATCATTCGATTAATGGCTAGTATCTGGTGGCCAAGCTCGCCAACTTACTAGCATAAACTAGCAAAATGGCCGTCACGATTCAACTACGAGATCGTAAAGTTGAACTGCGGGAGTAAACTCTCCTCTGTTTTCGCTTATCAATAAGACAGGAGAACGTTCCGTAAACCAAGTTTTTGCCGCGAGGAAAGCAAGATCGCTGGAAAGCTTGCAGAATCATGAGAGTGAAAAAGGAGTGCTTTTTGAATATGTTCAGAAAGTTATTAGCATGTCCTAGCTAAATGACGTGATAAGCTCGCGAGGTTGGTGATTTGAACTGTGGGGTTGAATTCACAGCTTCCATTCTATGAGTGAAGATTTTCACCGGAAGTGCAACCTTATGACCAGCCGAGAGGTCTACATTGCCCAGGATTTCTCGCAGTTGTCGTGAGTCACGGACTAACGATGCTGTATACGTCGTACATACGGAACACGCCTCCATTTACAGCCCGAAACTGATCCTTATGGGTCGGAGGCCACAGATATTTCAGTTTTGTCAGCATGTGTTCCGCGGTCGCCACCGTGTACCACTTTTGCCCTCTGTCTGCCATCACAACTTCCCAAGGGAAAGCAATGTTGCCCACNTTGGCCTCACATGCGACTATTATGTGTACACCTAGTGCACAAATATGTAACGCAATTTGAGCTGGTACACGAACACTAAAATAACACGATCCCCCCCAGTAACCCACATTTAGTTCAATGATAAACCCTCTGGCAAGTAATTGCTTTAGAGACGTCACACAGCAAATGACCATGAATTATTAAAGGCGCTATCGAACGGCAATCAGCTCTTATTCCCAAAAACGGTCCACAAAAAGCCTCACAACTATAACTTATGCCGGTGTATATTAAATTCATTTATCGTTCACTTCGCTTAAATCGTTTATGAAGATAGCCATTATAGGTGTGTGTATACGGAGTGGGCGGTTCCTTACATGTATAGTATGTGTCCCTTATTCTACAAAACAAAATGTCGAGCAATCGTATGTCTTTTCAGTTTGTTGATTTGGTGGACTCAATTTTGTCCTCTTGAGGTGAAGGTAGAACAGAGTCTATGAGGCGGTAGAATTTAGTTGAAATTAATTACGCAGTATATCTGTGTGTATCGGAGGGGACAAATACTATTGGAATCATCCGACTATGGTAACAATTACGGTTTATCTTACAATAAACACGACGTCAAGATCGCAGCCTCAAACGTTCAACTGGGCGTGCGACCTCTGGTTATACGGTCCACGGGTGTTTAAAGTAGTTTTAACGCGTAGTATTTTGTTTAGCCCTCCAAGTCAAGTTCCACGATGCATAAATAGGTCAAGCCGGGAACCCAATCATCAAATCAGACTAAATTGAGTCACTTCCCGCTGTCAAAGCAATTTGCCGAACTCAATTTGGTCCGTGTTGTAATCGTGGGTTATTAGAAACACTAACTCGCCAGTATTCAACGAAAAAGGGGCTTTCATTCCAAAACATGGGTCACAACAATGCGTTTCAAAATGGCCCTGCGAAGAGGGTTAATAGCAAGAGTAGAAAAGTAGATGACAGTGTCTGTAGTGTCCCTGTATATGTATAGAGATAAATGTGACGTGATTTCGTAACGGCCACGAAGTACCAGCTATGCCGGAAGTGCAAAACAGAGAATTTACGGTACCTAAAAGTTGCTGCAAATCCTCCTACCCTTTACAATGCTTTTTTCTGTTCTGAAGATTTCAAAAACAATTTACAATCGGATCTATTCATCTTGCATTCCTTTACTATTACATAGTTTTTCGATTCCAAATGAAGCAAAATATAGTGCCGGTGCTTGTGATCTGTTCCCGGTATCTACCTCTGTACTCAAAAATGAACCAATGAAATGGCACGCTTGGAGTAGACTTAGTTTGCACTCGAATCGCGAGACGTGATTGGTCAAGTTTCGAGCCTCAGTCTAGTTTAGGCTTGCGCAAATATAAAAATGTCTCCTTACCCAAGTCATTTTATTAAAGTGTTTCCACCGAAAAGTTAATTTCGTGATTTGAGAAACGATGTCAAACATGATTCAACCAAATTCAACACACCTATTGAACTAGTTTGTGTTTGCATGTTATGTAGCACGAAGCGATGACAATTATCAATCACCAGAACAGAGAGGCTTCCATTAGCGAAAATGGATTGCAAGCATTTGAGTTGGATTTTTACAAATGGCGTATTGGGACTGCGAATTCTTGTAAAGTTTACGTCTGCAGAACAAAAGACGATCGTGTCCTAATCCATCTCTTCATATAACCGCGATTTCTCCTTAAACTACTATTTGGATTCCATATTAGCGAAAACGTGATCTCTTGGGCACAATCATTGTCTGTCGAATACAGAATTAAGTTTTTGACGTCACGCCTGATGCTCACTATCTATCATATCATTAATCTTATTTCAAACATTTCTTCCATTGCTTCCCATAGATTCCATCGTTTGTTCACCATTTCAACTGACCTCATTCAAAAAAATGAACAACTGTCCTCTTGTAGTGCCGGTGTCAACCAATGGACTTGTCTATCAACTCACGCACGAGAAACAAGCACTCCTTCAAATTTCAGCACCAAATGAAAACGTTCTCTGTTTCACAAAGTTCAAACGATGGCTCTTCATGTTGTGACTTAATATTTCTAATTGCATCAGACCACTGTACACTCCTTTAATCTACTTTGTCATGTTATTGTCATCCAATCGCGTCCTCATCTTACCTGTCTGTTTATGTAATAAATTGTTAGATTTATTTAAAATTAAAATGTGTATTTATTTATGTATCTATTTATTATTTAATTAATTATTCTTTCGTTAATTTTTCTCTGTGGGATTAACCGCGATGGAAATAAGTAACTACATGTTTATGCCATCCATTCACTGTCTTTTTAATTTACTTTATACTTGTACTCTGGTTCCATTTTGACCATTACTTTCATTTGTATTTGTCTTTGTCACTATCAGTTTTTTGTGCAGTGTTGCATTATGCTTATTATGTCATATTACTTATGGGGTCAATCAATGTTAAATGAATCAATCGAAAGTCACTTGCGGCTGCTGGACCCACTGTTACTGATGTCATTCAGACTTCCATTGCTGACTCTTATCAAGCTCATTATCTAGTTCTCTGGGAATAAAATGAAAGCAAACCCTGATAAATTCCATTGTACCATCCTTCCTGGTTAGAACGAAGGGGTTACAGGAAATATAACCTTACATGTGGATGGGAAAAATATGATTGAGTCTGAAAATTGTATGGAATTCCTGTCTGGATAAAGGCATTTGTCTCTCAAACAACATATCGACATTTTATGCAGGAATACACCCAGACAACTGTCGGTGATCAGCAAGCTGGCAGATTCTATTGATTTGGATTGTCGTATACTATTAACAAGTCATTTATTTTGTCAAAATTTATTCATTTATTTTCTACTTGTGTGTCATTCTATGGGCAGGACTCTAATTGAAAGAAGGGATCGATAATGGGGCCCTTAAAGCCACTTACGGGGCTTTTATAAGCTCGTAATCTGACCTGTTGAGTAAAGCGAATCTCCCAACATTGGTCGTGTGGATAAGCGACAAAAACTAGTGCTGATGTTTTTAAAAAGTTCAGGATCTACCATGTGGTGATGATTGTTTCCCTTTTACTTCGAAAACACTGGCTTTAAGTTACGTGCCGAGCATTCCCTTGCCGTTACTAAGGTACAAAAACATGTTTGGAATCACTTTGAATTCAAGAACTGAACACTCGTAATAAGGTACATCCTTTCTGTAGGCAATGTGTTGGTTCGGATGTATTAGACCTCAATATCTATTGCTTTTAGTACACGGTATATTTGTTTTCACGTATTCATTTCTTTTATTTATTTACTATACCCGTTGTTGTTTTATAGTAGATTAAACGAACCCATGGCTCTTGTTAACTGCTTTTAAAACTTGTCATTAACTAAATGTTGGTCATAGCAAATGTCTTTGAACTCCAAATCTTCTTAAGCAAAGCTGTCACGTGTGTGAAACCATAGCTGATAAACGAAAATGTATCAAAATTGCATAGAAGACATAAACACAACCAGTACATCACTTGCAGATTTGTGGGCCTAGAAGTGACGCTTAGGCTAAACGTGGACATGAATATGATTGATAACGCTTACGTAAAACATCTTTTGAAAACAACGCATTTTTTACTATTAATGCCTGCCTAAATAATAGTGTAAACTTTAATCTGTTAACTTATTACGCAGTATTTTGTGGGGGACAAAAACAGTGTAAAGAGTCGGGAAGTCATTTGTTTAATGTAATGACTGCGATTCCATTCAGACAAATATAAACGGCGCTATATGGTAATGCACTGACTAATAGCATTGTCATTACTCTTTCAGCACACAATTTTTGTTGATAACTGAGGCTAATTTGCTTCTCTCTCTTCATATCTGATAATCGTTGTTAATTAATCCCCATGACTTTGAACAAATTGTACGTATACGAGATGCCAAACATGATTGAGAACTACATGTATTGCAACGTTAGGAAATGAAGTTGTTTGAAATATCAGTACTTCGATCGAATACGCACATGATAATTTACCTATCTCTATATCAGAGGGATGTAGTTGTTATTTTTTGGTGAGAATGTTTTGTTGTGATGACAAGTTCTAAACAAGCAATTTAGTTCACTGAGAGGCTACTATGGAGTTCCTTTATTCTCAGTTATCAAGAATGTACTACCCTAAAGCGTATTGTATGATTTATCAGTATGCGCACTTACGCCTTCTTTAGCATGTGATGCGAATCTTTCAAATCGCTTAATCACAACATCAAAGTCACTAACATCAATGCCATGCAAGCAGACATAATAATGGCCGAGCAATCGTCTTTATTTGTTTCTTCGTTATTCTCAAAAATACCGTTGCTTTATTGTTCCTTGAATATCTTTACTCTCGGTAGCCATGTTCTTTGTAAAGCACTGTTCTTCCAATAGGCCTTGGTACAATATGAAATTTACAAGAAAACATGAAAAATAAAATAACGATGAATTATGTTGCGTATGTCAACACAGACACAGTAATAGAGGAAGTTATAATATGTGGGAATACTAACAACATGAGCAACGGAACTGAAAATAATTACAGAACTTAGTTAAATGACTAGATTCAAATTTCTGAACTGAACATTTCTCAGGGTGAGTGGTAGTTGATTGTACTAGGCGACCACTACATAAAAAGTGCGTTGACCTGTTCTGAGAAACTGAGGAACGTAGTTGTTTCTAGAACGCGTATTGTGTCAGTGAATATATGCAACAGAAACAAGATATCCACCAGAAGCGTTGGACTATGGTGACAAGTTTTAAACACGACGGAGATAGACAACTTTTTCTGCTACTCAGGGCAGTAGTTAGCTAAAAAGACTAAAATAAGGAAACATGATCATTAAGATACATGGATAGCGTCAAGATCATTGAAGTTGGAAAACGAAATGATTAAAATAATAAGAATCGTGGGTATGGAAGATTAAGAAAATACAGTAATCTGTACACTCTGTACTGACACTAGGAAGGACTGCACTTGCATAAGCATACAATATAAGCTAAACTGTTAAAAGAGTAAAGACAGATTGAACTGTAAAAATGTTAAAGACTGACTAAAATGAGGAAAAGTAAATCAGAAACAGATAATGCAGAAAGTGTAGCCATGATTACTGAAGGAATATATCACTGTTACATAAATACAATACAATACAATACAATACAATACAAGGGATGGAAAATGAGAATTCAGTCAGAAGCAAGTAGCAGATAAAGATAAAAATTAGTATGAATGGATTGTAATGTTAAATAACAAGGTGATAAAAAGTTCACCACTTAGACTGAAGGGGATTAAGCTGAAACTTTTGGGGAACTGAAAACAATAGTAAAGTTGACAAAAATTAATAGGAATATCAGGGTATCTAAAAATTGTTACATGAAAAAGGGTTAATGATGAGGGTCGTGAACAAGTTGCCACTTAGTTGATGTTTGTATTGGGGCAACGGGTTGAACTAAGCACGTATAACTGGATAGGGGAACAATTGAAGAAGAGGTGATGAGGCAATACTGGGGCCGTGTCGGTCACAAAGAAGAGTGGCTATGGATAGCAGGGAAGAATGGATCACGTGCTTCAGAAATGAAAGTGCCACGCGACAATATCCGAGGCATGCAAATGTACAGTGTACACGTGATAGCCGTCTACGCCTGTAACAGGACGCATGCGCCTGCATGGAAAACTTGTTTTGAGAAAAAAAAGCTCTTTTACAAATAAATGCTAAATAGGGACACATACGGTAATGCAAGTTTTACCCAATCGACCTGAAAATAAACGAGTGCATAACACATGTACTCGTTAGGGTGATGTGGTTATGAACTGGCCGGTGGTGAGTAACGAACGACGACTGATGTATTTATCTGGTATAATTTACCGTGCGTTCTCGTTATTTGTTTAGCCCTAGTGAACAGTGGCAAGTTGTTGTCATAAAATGAATATGTTATGCATATTTAATTACCATTGATTCGTACTACATGGGAAGCTGACACTTAAAAGGAGAGGGGATAATTGAGAAGGGTAATTGGATTTATGGCGAGATCGAAGGGCTCCTCTCCTCAGTGGCAGGGGTTAAACGTTGTGAAATCAATATCTCTTTTGAACTATTGCTGTATCATGAAAGCGATTTGTTTCGAAGATTGCATCCTGCACAAAGCTAGCAAATCCACTCTCTTAAAGCGCCTCCTGTCGAAAGCTTCCTTGTAAACTGTCAATAAAAATGAAGTGTTTTGGCTTCTTTGGTTCTTACTTTTTTGCAATCTGCATCCAATTTTATTGGAAAAATTATTCTAATCATTGACGGCCCAGGCCAACTCACCGCGTACGAGTACTGAAAGTGTTATTTGAAATCTAAATCTCCTATAAATGTGTGGGATGTCAGCAGTGAATTGCTTTTGCTTAGCAGCTTTCTGGCCATTTTCTACAATTTAGCGCCGTGGGGAGACCAGTTGTTTTGAGAAAATGCCTTGAACTGGGTTTGAAACCAGCTGCATTTTTACACCACATAAGTTACCACCCACCGGTGCATTGCAGATCATGGCAACCTGTTTTTGACTGGATTGGTGGCGACAATCAATCAAATTGGAAGATTTAAAATTTCATTTGCAGACGACCGTTAATCCAAAGGTCGACACACGCAATTGACAATGCATAATTAGATGAATATTCGTAGTTCGTCCAAATATGCGTTTGTATGTTTGCTTGCACGTAAATTATAGATTTGTTGAGATTGCGGTGAACGAAACACGCAAAATTAGTGAATTTGTTCTCAGACATACAGCTACTTCTGTCGTTTGAACTCGACTATTACGCTGCGTGCTCATATGACGCTTTTGTTATTAAAATATTCCAATAATAAGCGTTCCCAATGATTCGTATGTTTCACAACAATTAATAGCTTAATTATACTGCAAGTCTATCTGTCTAAGTCTTCATATATTTGACGTGTTATAAACACACACATAAATTTGACGTCAGAGTTCGGCCACATGTTCCCGACTCAACGGAGGAGTATTGCTGTAGGAAAAAGCGTAGAAATACCCAGAGCGGGAAACTGACCGCTTTACAGTTGTTCGTCCCACGTTTCAGAAATGCAGTCACTGAGTTAGGCTCAAATACAGGGGCATGGTAAGAAAAACAGTGGGCCTAAACTCTGTTATTTTTTGTATACACATGTACCAAAGTCAAGCCCTTGAGAAGAGCCATATAAGTGGTCCAAAAAATGGAAGAAAGGTAATGTTACTAAAGGCAAACCATAAAATTCAGTTTATAACGACACAGTGTCGTATTCTGGAGTGTACCAGCAACTTTTTTCGGGAAACAAGTGTCATGTTTGAATTCACAGGCGGATTTCAGTGGGAGGAGGCTAGGAGCCCCGGTCCCACCCAAACTTTCCTATTGTGTGGTGACTTCTTTCTGACAACTTCACTTAATGAGCATCACAACTTCCGAATTAGGACCTTAAAATGTGTTCTGCATGTAGCCCCTAGTCTGTAGGTACTTATTTACAGACTGGATACATGCACGTGTCTTGGAGCTGACAACTATGAGTATTCGGCAATGGGATGTAGAGTGACTATATTGGCGGCCATTTGGCATCAGGTAAAAACGGTTTTAGTGTGCTGACAACATGTTAACACGAAACACAGGCTGTGAAATTTGCCATAAGTGTTGGTCAGTATTCCCGTGTTTGTCTACAACATTACAAAAGTGTGATTATGTGAAGTAAAAAGATGGATTGCTTGGGCGTAGCGAAGACTGTCCAAGAAGTGTGATAAGCATCATTACGCCTTTGTTTAGATACTTAAATACGAAAACCTAAATAGGCCTTTTATGGTCATAAATCGGTCTCTTAATGTCTTTAGTGTGACAGGATTTCATTCTTGTTACAAGGTTTAGCCACAGACAATACGTTCATGGCGCCATTTTCGAATTAACAATTTTAGGTCTGGTCAAACCATTTTATTGAATCGCTGATGGTTTCAATGTTCCTGATGGTAACGGAAATGGAATTGTACCACGGTAAGGAGTATTATGATACCAATTTTATGAGAAATGGCCTATACCGATTTTCGTTTTTACCCAGATGATGAGGGCGAATGCATCTTTGATGCCTACTTGTCCCATGCTTGTCTGAGGTTACAAGGCAGCAGATTGGCCTTAGATGTCAAAAACAAGAGTGTTCATTCCCATCAGATGTCCAAGTTTCTTGTCCCTTGATATTTGGCGGTTAGTAACATACGAAGCAATTTTTCTGGATAGACGTGCTATCTGGGATACGCATGAAGATGACATTTGCTTTGAAATATCTGAGAAAGATAAAGGAGGTTGAGAGGGATCTTGATTCTCTGAGTCGCTTGTACGGAGTCATAGTTTTGCCACGTTTGGAATATTTTGGTGTTCTCTAGGTTTAAGAGCCAGATTGCTCCCACTACAGAATGTGATTGCTTGAACTGTTCTGCAAACAAATGAATATATCACGTACTCCACTTTGGGCTGACTCAAACTGGATGTGCGTGGAGATTATTGTATACGTGTTTAACTATGTACAAATGTCTCTATGGCACGGCACCTGCGTATTTTGTTATAAAGTCAAGCTCCTAAATCATGTTCATAAAAGACGTACTAAGTCTAGTATCAATGGCATTCATCTTCATAAAACCAGGACTAGTTTTGGCAAACATTCATCATTCTATTTTGGAGCCATGCTATGCAACCATCCCAATTCCGATATCCCGTTGAGTGAATCTATAGGCATTTTCAAATCCAGGTAGGCTACCTGTGTATTGTTTAATTGTATGGTCTCTCACTAATTGTTATTCAAATTTTGTTTTTAACCTTTTCATTGATTTTTCTGATGCTACTGCTACTGCGACTGCTACTGCTACTGCGACTGCTACTGCTACTGCTACTGCGACTGCTACTGCGACTGCTACTGCTACTACTACTACTGCTAATGCTACTGCTAATACTGCTAATACTACTACTACTGCCAATACTACTAGCACCACCACCACCATCACTTCCACTACTACTACTACCACTACTACCGTTACTATACTATTACTAATGCTACTACTACTACTACTGCCAATACTACTAACACTACCACTGCCTACTGAAGTATTGGAACTAACGTAAATTCGACAGTATTGTTACTACTCTTATCATCGGCTTCACCTATTGATTTTTTCTTTTAAAAATGGCATCAAAAACCTGACTGGTCGTACCCGATGGTGCTGGCCCATGTTCAATACAATAATTACTCGACATGGTGCTCACAGTCCCTGGGAGACTTGAAACAGCCTTACTGCTGCTAACAGGATATGTGTTGGCTCGCTTCTTTTTCAGCCATGAATAATTAAGTCTCGTGTTCGTGGAAATGGTGCTAACAGGTTTCAAGGAATTCTATTCTCACAGGCCCGCTCTTATCCTTGGTTCAAGGCCACGGAAGGTTTTGGGTTTTTTACTCCTATTCCCACTCAATCTGCCTCCGATTGACACGTGATGTTTGCGGGTTCATCCCTGACGTTTTGTTACACTCCTGAAATATGTTTTGGTGAACGATCCTACCTCTGATTATTGAGTGGTGACTTTTCTTTTACTGTTTCAGTTGCAATTTCAGTTAGAAACTGAACATCAGCAGTTTCATCCAAGCAATAAAGTTCTTAGTAGACAAATAATGTCTAGTATGTACACGGTGTTTTTAGTGCCTTACGTATTGGCTCGATTCTTTTATCACTGAGGCAGTTTCTTTGTAGTGACGCAGCAACAAAACAGTTCAAAACTGCTGAGCATATTTAATTTATTACAGCGTTCACTTGACGTCTGGTCAGAAGGCAGGTCGGACATTTGATCTGTCGCCCCATGTGAACGCTCGTTAGACGTGTCATTTGCCATGTTATTGTCCCACCCGAAATCAGAAGGCAAATCAGTCTTTTAGCTTGAGAAGCCTGTATTCCAGTGTTGAGGTTTGTGTTGGGCTTTGGTCCTCCATATAATGATCAGAATATTAGCATTTTGTACATTAATAGTATGCTACAGTGTATTTACTCTTACCGGAAAATCCCGGTAAGACGGCAGATAAGAACGCTCGCTTTTAGCGTGTGAACTCCTTTGTGGTCATATTTCCGAGCTGCTTTCTTATAAAAGCTACACATCTACCACTCCATTTTTCCATTTGCAAGTTGTTTCAAAAGAACCAATCGACGCAAAATTTTGCTGTGCGGAATCACTGCGTCACTCATCGCCTTTTATTCTATACATCTTTGAAAGCCAGTGTTTTAGTTCATGTTTTGGGGTNTTTTTTTTTTTTTTTTTAACGCGGAGAGTTAGCCTTTCTAATTATGCGTGGTAAATGAAGATCGCCGATTACTCCAAAAGGAAGGTTCTCCGCCGCTAAGTTACTTTTTTAACCAAGTCAGCTCTGCGTGACACTGCGTTTACACTTATGCGATAAACTGCACATTTTAAGTAATAGCCGTTTGTTGTCGGGCCGGCTTCTGATCGGACTGCGTGTGAACGCTGCATAAATGTGAAGCAATACAATCGGCGTGCGGTCACATATTTTAAGCCGTAACATTTGCATTTCGTCATTGTGTTTTAGCCGGTTTTTAGAAATTGTGGTCATTTCGCAGCCGAGAATAATTATCGACTACTAATTCCATTTTTATAAGTATTTGACCTAAAGTACAAGCTATCAGATTAATAATCTAAATTAATGGAGAAAAAGACGCATGTTTTATTAATACAATATAGAATCGATTGTAAAATATCAATTAGTTTTATGTAATGACGTACTCGTTTTATGTTAACGTAGGAGCCGAAGTGTCTTCATGGGGTTTAAGAAGATGAGAATTCGATTATGTGTCCAAGGCAATGACTGGGTTAGAAAAGGTTAAATTTTGTCAGCATGCTTTTCATGCACTAAAATGTTAAAGGCCTCGCTTAAAGCGACACTGGTGTGCATTGTGAATTAACGACGTTTCTATATATTCCGTATAATTATTGAATAGTATAGTTCCAACACAAGTGTTCCTGTTTACGGTCAAAATCTAACATTCCTTGTGAAGATAGAGCAAATATCATTGAAGAGTAATGTTGCAATCGTAGGAGTCTACAAGTCTCTCGGGAAATAACGCGTTAAAGCCAGTCACATTGGCTGTAGCGTATAATTGCGTTACGGTCCAATTTATGAAGTTCAACGGACGATAGCTGCAATGAGTACATTACCTAACATTAAATGTAAAAATAGTTGTAACGTCAGTCGTGACGACGATGATATGGCACGTGGTTGTAGAGTTGAATTTTATGTGTTTATTTATTTCAATAAAAAGGATGCATGAGTAAACACATATAACAAGTTAAACATCAAATATAGGATAAATCCGAACATCCCCAGCCTCATGTGCGTATATATCACCTTATGAATATTTCTGTATTTCTGTCTGGCAGCCGATGGTGATATTCGTAACGATTGTAACATTCGTCAAAATACGAAGATGATGACGAACGCTTGACTAAACATATCTACATAGATATCTACTAATCAACGTTTCGATTAGAACATTAACAATCATCAGTGCTGAGAGAAGGAGTAGACAGCAAGAAAATAACATATTGTTGATTAATTCTTTACCTTATAAACTTGGTCTCATAATCTGCCTTACTTTGATAGCATTCCACTTCTGTTACCAGCTTAAGTCACAAGGAATTCTTACACCTACATGCACCATTTTCGAATTTGAGCAATTTGAGGGTTAGCCAGCCTCAATAAACTTTGAAGCGCTTTCTTGAGTAGGTGATGGTTTCGATGCTCCCTTTTGGTAACGGAAATAGCATAATTCTCAATCTAAAAATATTATGATACCAATTTTTAGAGTAAGAAGCCTAACTGGACTTTCGTTTTTAGCTTCTAAACAAAGTGACATGTAGCTTTAAAAGTCTTTGACATCAAAACAACATCACTTAACGTGCAATTAGTATTTCGAGATTGAGCACAGCGTTTCCACGAGTATCAGTTTTGCGTTTGCTTGTCAGGGTAAAATTGCTCCTGTCACGTTGTAAATCTAGAAGAGTAAATATACAGAATAACATTTGTCAACATTAATATATACGTTCCCGTTATTGGAAAAACTGTTTAAACAAGGCAGCGTAAAACATGAACTTGATGACTGTGTAAACGTTAATCCATTTTGAGGTCTGCTGCTATATAATATACAGACCGCAGCGTGTGTTTATAGAGCGCTCATTACGTGATTAGTATTAGCGACATCGCATGCATGTCTCACGAGAGCCGTCCGGTGATACAAAAATCTTTGAGGCACTCTCGTGCCATCTATCGAGAGCCTCTTGTCTAACAGAAGCACTCCCTTCTATTGAGTGCTTCTGACATTAATGTACTGTGAAAGTTGGCACATATCCGAGTATAGAACTTCGCCGTGCCAAGCGTCACTCCGTAGTTGCTTCGTGATTGACGTGGTTGACATTAGAGTACAAATGCTGATTGCGATCTTTACGCGAATAGTTAAACCGCAGTCTAGCACAGTTGCTCAACAACCACCAACGGTCATAAGTCTTTTGGTTGGTTTTCAGAATGCCATGTGACTATCCCATTCATTTCAGACGGTCATCACGGCTTATGGACAAACTGTACCACAAACCCACGTTTCCCTAACGACAGTACGCCCATACCGACACTGGGACCGGATGGAGTATACTGTGGACCAGTTGCCATGTCAAAAGGAAGTAAGGCAGCTATTTTGTGTAGGACGGTGTGTGCTTGTGAGAGAACGCGCGCCGTTTTTACGTGCTTGGACGTGTATGCGCCTGTGAGTGTATGCGAATGCTTCATTGAACGAGAGAATACGCAAGAAAAGATGTGGATATTTCTGTTGATAAAGTTTAGAGGAAACAATGAGTGCATGGAAGGATGATATTATATATTCCGGAGCTTATTGTAGACTCATCTTGCGGGATGTTTGACTGAAACAAGCTCTGGGGAATTTGGACATGCCAGTATTTTCTGAATGAGGGTCCACTACAGTCATATGAAAATCTCCTGTGAATCCAAACGCGTAGTTCTCATGAACCATTTTCCAGTGTTCCCACGTTATAGGGGGGAAACGCTGAAATTCCTACGAACACTCGTTTTTCGCCTTCTAAGCTAACTTTGCATCGTACAGAATTTAAGATTTAACATTCAATAAACCCTTAACGCGACTAACACCGCAACGTGAGAATGTGCATTAGACTCGTGTTACAACCATCAAGTAAGGTCGGAATTTCCTAAGCCGTAATTCAGCGCACGTTCCCGATAGGTGGCTGATTAATCAACAGCCACGTACGTCACATTTTGTTCTTTCTTTTCCCTCATGTCCCGGTTTCACAGTCACGTACGCGAATGCGTTCTGGTGCATTCTGGTTGGCCTCCACGAGTTTTAGAAAATTCAGTTTACTAAAGCCCAGTCCATGGAGTTTTCAGCCAAGTGTATATTTACACCCCAATTTATATTTACGCCGTGTGTATTTTGTTATAAACGTGCTGCAACGTCCGTCAAACAGTTGTCTGTAGTTCTGCATATTACGTGTAGGTGCCTTTCTTTTTCAACTTTGTCTCCACTGCGTTAACTGTATTCGACCTTCCAATACAAGCAATGTCTTACTGTTGTGCTGAGTGCAAGTGCTGCAACTCCGATGGCGGAATGTTTGATAAACTTGTGAAGTGGCCGGGGATACGATATTTTTCAACATGATTCTAAAATCAGTCCGACAACAAGACAAACAAGACTAATGTCACAAAGCGTTTTCCTACCTCCAGGACAAATGAGATTTCTATCCAGGACTGTGCTACTGTACCAGAGGAGTATTTTCCTTAATAGCAACGGTTGCTTGTGTTGCTTCTTCGCTTCGAAATCTACCGAGTACTTGGTACGGATATCGTTTTCACCTTACGAGTGCGATTCAAATTTACTTTTACACTCGTAGCTATATTTGCGCACGGTACATGTTTAAGAAACAGTGTAAAAATACTGCATATAACATTGAACGAGCTACTGTTGGGTGATTCGCGAGGGCTAGCGAATGTTTTTTAGATGATCATATTTTGATTTGATACTAACGACAAAGTCGGCCTGTGTTCCGTAGAAGTAAGAAACTCGAGAAAACCAAGGATCACGCGAGATGTCACTATACATTACAAGCGAAGAGCCTGATCACACAAGCTTTACTCACGAAATTTTTGCGTCCTGACTACGAAATGTAACCCTGAATTAAATTTAATTGGCTTCAGTCTGCGCCGGCTAGTTCGGCTCACAATCGTTGGAGGTCGTTAGCGGTCGAACCCTATTCCTCGCCGGTTCCCTGCGTCCCGCTAGGTGGTCGGTAGCCAGCGCGTGCTGCCTAGGCACGTAGGGAACCAGCGAGACACTATTCAGGACGTGTTCGGAACGTTCGTGGACCATGTCGTGCCATTTAGCTCTCGTATTTCGTGAATGTCGTGACCTGTCGGGTTTGTGATTTATGCATGGATGGGAGCTAGGCGGTGGTGTCCTACACTTTCCTCTTTCTCCCTCAAAGTACATGTAGATCGGTTCGAGTAAACTTTAATTCTGCCCAAATTCGTAAAAGCGTCTATGCCACCCGAATTGCACACGAATTATTAATGAACAAGCCGGCATCTCTGAATTTTCACCCGACTCTTGCTCTTCAAAGTGAAATCCAGTTTTAATGTGCTGGACCCGAGTTAAAATTCAAAGCGATTTTTTTATCTTTGATCCGGCAGAAAAAAATCCCCAAAGCCGCGTATACTTGCATTCTCTAACAATAATCGCCGAAATCGGTGTCCTCAGAAAATTCTGAAACAGTGCCCATGATGTCAACGGGTGTGTGAAACCTTTCCAAAACTTTATAAAAACTCGTGTAAAATCTTGTCTAGTTTTAATTCCATAGAGTTCAAACCCAATCAAAAATGGTTAAAACAAGGATTCAGCGACTTTAAAAGTGCTTGCGCCTCGATGAAAATTGATGTAGCCCTGCAACAATATCTTTGTACTGCGCTCAAACTTTGATATCTCTGCAACAATAGTTTGCCCTAGGCTTAAACTGATAAATGTCCATCACTTCGAAGGAATACTGAACATCGTTAATAAAGAAAAATTACGCGTTTAGTGACTTACAGACACCAGCTAGATCATATTAGTTTCAAATCCCACGCAACGCCCTCTTTGAAAACAATTGTTTTGGCTCAGGTTAAGAGGTGAAATTAATACGGAGAGTTAACGTTTCTCACATCGCAGGTTGACTCCGTGGATCGAATAAAGTTCCTTGATTGATTCAACGGTAAGACTCCCCGCTGCTAACTTGGTTTCTACAAATAGCCTTGAAGTTGAGAATTTCGGCTCAACCTAATTAGCGCTCTTTGGGAGATGTTTCGTAACTGTCTACAACTGACGCAGTGACCAGCTCAGCTCTACCCTTTTGTTTCTGAAAATGTAAAGAGTATACTTGGCCAAAGACTTCAAAAACGTTACACGTCCAATTAAATCGATTCAAAAATAATATTTCTCATCTTTTACGACTACCTCAAGTGAAGAGGGCTAGTAAAAAATGAGCAGTTTACATATACATCCCAACTCCACCATTCGCATGCAGTTACTACGAAATGAGAGACAGTGCTTTCATACTGCCAAAACCTTTCAGATTATAGAAGACGGGTGAAAGGTTGGCGCCTGTCAGACAGACTTTTTCAAATCCGAAGTGTCTGAAGGGTGCTTGAGTTCTCTGCTAAACTTCAACTTCTCGCTTGCATGGAGTAAATGTTTCAGAAAAGTCACGACTGAGCAAGAGGTGAGGCAAAGGATCAACAATTGGCATTATTTCACTCAAAACAGACTCAAAAATCAAGCAAATGTCATTCGTAGTATTCACATGCAGCACAACAGTTAAAATGCCCAGCCAACCCAGCTGGCGCCAATTTTTATGAAATTGGTGAATGAGTATTCGACCGTGGCTCACAAAGCTATCGTGTGCCGCCCTCAGTAATCAGGAGATTAAAGTGCTTTTTGGCCTAATTTCACACACATGTTTGCATGTTTGGGGTGTAATGCTTTAGGTCATTTTTGTTGTATAGAAATTCCTTTTGAAGGGGCATTATCAGCGACAGTGTTGTGCATTTAAGAAGGACCCTACCACGCGACCTCAGCAGTCGCAGTCAGACGCTCTGTTTTGTAGGTCTGGTCAAAGCCAATTTCATGAAGTGTATCCTAACCAACCTAGATGTGATAAATGCGTTTATCCGCCCGTAAACCAATTGTGTCCCTTTAAGCTTTTTTAGTTCACAGCTTTGACATGCACCGGACCATTCCATTCACGCTGCAAGCACTCGATACAAACCATCGTTCTATGTATCCCTACTCGGGCTGTGAGGAGCTCTTGTCTCTTGAAATAAATCGATGAAACGTCTTCAATCATGATTAGCTGTACAAAACGATCATTTCAAGGACAGTCGAGCTCTGTAACTCGTGTATATAATTATCAAGCTGTAACAGGCATTTGTCAGACACTTCTGACGCTCGTGCACAGTTGTTATGACAACGCGTGACAATGGTTTCCTTCGCTGGGTGAACTTCAGTGACGGTTGCTTTTTGTTCAATACAAAAATGACAACAGAATCTGCAGTATCATAAAACTGTATGAAATTATAGTTCCTCGAACTAGACACTTGTGTGTTAATATCAACAAAGAATTGAAGAATGGGCACCCACATCTGCGTGTAACACTTGCTGCATCAGCTTAACCGGATCAAGCGGTAAAGACATCGGATGACGATTTCCGGCTTACATCCCAATCAGAAGTCAAGTGCAGCCATTGTAACGATTCGGACACCGTATACATTTAAAAAATAAACATTTTAAAATCCAAATTCCACAAGTTAAATCTTTGCAGCCGTGATTTGACTGCCTCGCACGATGCTACCTGTCTAGCTATTTATTTTTGTTTGTTTTCACGACAGTGCACGGAAGTTGGTGAATTATTATTATAAAAAAATATTAATACATGTAACAACTAGACCACTCAAGACAGTTTAAACACGTCGTTAAAGTTGTATTGCTCGCTGCTGCGGTACTGAGGTCAAAATAGTCTATTGCTACGTAACAAAAAACAATGGAGATGTTTATGAATTCAAAAGCCCACACCTATGAGCACCATTCGGACCACATCTTGAAGAGAATATGTGCTAAATTGTCTTGTTTCTCGACTCGATTTTTTCACGCGTCTCAAAATTAAACGAAACAATCGACAATTAACATTGGAGTGAAACAGAATGTCCCAAGCTAATAATCATGTTACCGAAGCAGCGCTCAAATTGTTTTAACGGTGCTTCCCGCCTCAAGGAACATCCTACTAGTTAGTTTTATATCTGAGGCTGACCTTTTCTTCTCTAACCGATCGACAGCCGAGTCATTTCCAATTCATAAACATTGGAAGTTCTTATCACAGTTGTTTCTGGGAACTTAATGAGGTCACAGAACAATCTATATTTTTCAGTCTGGAAGGTTTTAATGAGCCAAAATTGAGACTAGCGCCTCTTTAAAAGAACTGCCGAGTGAACACAGATCTGGCTTGTGAAAACATATGGATCACACGTTTCTCAAGGCAAGCGCGTTGCAATATGCAGGTGTATATGTATCGAGGTCAGTTACCTGCGGGTAATTTTAATTATTCTGTTACGGCTATGAGAAACCTGTGCGCATCACTGCTTGTTCTTCGTCATACGGCCTACATCGCACACTGTTTGTACATGGGACTTCGAAATTGCACGCCGCGTCACGCGGAAACGAACAGTTGGTTCTGGTCAACTATTTGAACGGCAATTGTGATTTGTGCTCAGTTCGGCTCTTTATACGTGTTGCTATATCAAATGATTCGATCGTTTGTTTATGTATATCTGAACCAGTCACCCACGCGCGTTAATGACTGGCTCAGTCGCCGTGTTTGTGTTTGACAGCCTGCACGTCATGTGGTGTTTATCTGCCAGCCACGTACGCTCGAACGTCGATACGCGTTAGAGACATATGTTTGTCGGCGACTTGTCAGGTTCTCAAGTGTGTATCACCGTCTGCTTCCCCATGCTCCGTACGTGACAGCAGTTCTGTAACGTCGTATTCATGAAAATCATGAAAAATTTTCTAAAATTCAAAGTTCCAGACCACGATCCGGATCCTCGCTTCTTTGCCGAGGAATCACTGATGCGTGAGTCGAGAGTTTACAAGCCTTTCCGCTGCGCAGGTCTCTTGGTCGGATTATGTGCTCTCGTCTTTGGATCTATTGGAATCGAATCGTCAAATTGGATGGTCGTGAAAGGTAAGTGCTTGCTTGTGTTGAAAAATGTTACTTGTGTAGTATGTGACGCACATATGGGAGTAGGACAGTTTAGACGTGGTCTCGAGTTTTTCATAAAGTGGAACTAAACCCGTACTTTCTGTCAAAAAACAAGTTTTGATTTGGGTCACGTATTGCTTTAAAACTGGTCTCAAATTGTTCCTCAGTCACAAGGGTTGCTGTTTTGGGGCTTGGAAGGAACTGTCAGTTTGTTACCTCTTCAGACCAAGCACATGAACTGAAAGGTCACGGCAACATCAGGCCATTTTGTAACGATAAGCGGTCTGAATTTAATTAAAACTTGATTTCTTGACAGGAGGCACGCGTTCAATGCTGCTTTAATGTTTGCTGTTGCCAGTAATACCATGACTCTTTTTAATTGACTGCAGTTTCGCCTGTATTCTCCCATTATTTTAACCTTTCCAGGGATCATTTCTGAATTTACCGAAGCTATAACACTGACTTTAATTTCGATTTTTTGCAAGTATATTAATTTTGAAACCCAGCTACCGTGATAGGTCAATAATCTACAGTACATGTACTATTAAGTAAATGAATGACATTTCAGATTCATATCATCACTTTTAACATCCTAAACGTGGGAGTTTTACAGATTGCTAACAGCTCTTTATTACCTTTTAATTTCTTTTAACTAGGTCAATTCCTACGCCATTTATTTCAGACATTATTTCCGCCCAATAGTCTATTTTTCCATATGAGTACTCGTATTGGTTCATCAAAGTTAGCGCCTATCTCTTGAAGCATTCGGGGCGGGCGATGGCTTTAATCTGCTTGAAGGGGGTCCATTTAAATATTGCTTAAGCCCCTGCCTGTCACACTCCTGAGTCCTCGGCGACTTCGTAACTGCCTTTAGACGTTTGCATACGCAATTTGATTGTAGTATACGCTTCTACAAAGCAATGTATATTTTGAAATAGTAGTCGTCGAGTAGGTACACCGAAGCTCCAATAGCACGACGTCAATCACTTGGAAATGTTCATATGTGGAATTTTCACGACAAGGTTTACAGGACATCTGGTCAGAAGATAGATCACATTCTTCAAATGAGCATTCAAAAAGGCATAATTTCAAGTTTTGCGAGAAATTACCACAACATTAACTTCAAAAAGTTAATATTCTTGCCAATCACCCGCGATCATCTTGCGCGATCAAAGCTTAGCCACACTTTATACCATTGGAATGAAGCTTTCTCAATGTAAAGTATCAGCCATGTGTTCTGATTTGGGGGGCGTACGACAAGGCAGGAGACCTCAGACGAGCATTCACATGTGATTTTTTTGGATCAATCGTTATTGGCAAGTGAACGCTGAACAAATTATCTAATCTTATCAAAAGGGCCCTAAGGACATTCAAGCGTCATTCGGAGGACACCGTCACTGTAACATCTTGGATAGAAATGAAATAGGAAAGAAACATTTTGCAACGTGATAAGCCTGAAAAGATGATAAGTGGATACAATTAGAGCAATGTTCTACAGACCGTAACTTCCATACAGCATTAAAATATGGCGTTCTGTGGTGTAATTTAAAATGGATATCATCGTAGACCCCGCGAGCTATCTACATTCACACTCATTATATAGTTCTGTATGCAGGAGCAAGTACGATAAGCGATAAAATAAAATAAATGGTTCTATGCCATTTCGGCTGGGTGAGGTCCGTTGAGTTATAAGAAATACCATGTCTGGTGCTGTGGATATCTAATGAACCCCTGAATTCTTAAAACTGTCCGTCTTGAGGTCGAGTCTATACAACAACTCTACAGTCGATTTCATAAAGGTGGTTTAACAAAACCAGGTTTCAGACTTAAACCTGGTCTTCCTAAACCTGGTCTAATTTTAGACCTAACTTGCATTTCACCAACATGGTTTAAAAGTCTGAAAGCCTGGTTTTGCTAGACCAACGAGCTGGTTCAGTAAAACCAGGTTTAAAGTATCAAAGGCACCCCAATGTGTCGAGCTGGGTAAACCCAACAAAGAAACTATTGAAGTGCTTCAATGAAACCTTGATCACGTGGGTATACAATGGCATACACCAGAAGAATCAGGACAGACCTTTACGAAAAATATCTAAAAGCTTTTCTCATGAGGAAAACTAATTTCTGTGCCCAACACACACACATTAAAGAACATGCTTCCGATTAGATGTAACATGTTAAATGCCCAAATTTATATCCTTGTCATTTTAGTGTTTATTTTCCGCGGCCAAAGGGGGTAAGACCTCTTCCTGGCAACATTATATCGGAGAACAGTGGAGGTGGAACTCAGTCAGAAGAATCAGAAGATGTTGTCTTTAGTCAAATCCGTAGCGCTTACGACGATGACGCCTTGCTCGACCAGTTGTATTCTGAGAAATCTGCAGGACACACTCCAGCAAGTAGTGGTCTACGCATAGGAGGATCCACGGGGGTCAAGGGGTCCGGAGTCCCCTTTTTCCTTTGATTTTAGTGATATCAAATCTATAATTTTCAAATTGTTGACTTGGCCCCCCTTTCAAAAAGTCCTTGACCGTCGCCCCCCCCCTTTAAAAATCCTGGATCCGCCCCTGCTAAGTTTGATCTTGTGTCATAGTAAAACTGAATATTGAAAATAGGCCATTTTCGCTCTAAAACTGCGTCGCAAATGCACTCCGCGGCATCATTCAGTTGTACCTATACCATGCAAGTCTGACATATTTAACAGTTAAACCTGGGTCTGATCAAGTCTAAAGTTAAACATGGTTTAAGATCTTAGTACAAGTCTAAAGAATATAGACCTCGTTGGTGAACTGAAAACTGATTTAGACCAGGTCTAAACTGGAGTTAAACCAGGTTTTACTAGACCACTGGTCTAAAAGTTAAACCCCCTTTATGAAATCGGCTGATAGTGTTCTGTTGGTTCATCTCACAGTACACATTGTTCAGGTTTTGGCAACTCAGATGCAATGTACGTATTCGTTCTATAAGTACGAATTCCTTTGGGTGGGTGCACAGTTAAACATTGTGTACCGACAGATAATTCTGGACAAAGAGGTTGATGCGAATGAGAATGAAAACCAGTTTTATTGAAGTTTTTAAAAACATCAGCTGAATTACTTGGCGTATGTATAGGTGCAAGACTTCTATGACACCCATACCTTTCAGACATACAAACACACACACACACACACACACACACACACACTCACACACACACACACACATGTATATATGTATAGGTACTACATATACATAGGCGGCGCACCATAGGGCGCTGGGGGGGGGCTATAGCCCCACTTTTTTACTTTTTTCAGTGCTGTGCCGCCCATGGTCTATGGTCGGTGCACCACAGGGGGCTGGGGGGCTTTAGCCCTCGCCTACTTTTTAGGGCTGCTCCGCCCATGATATACATGAACATATAAAAAAGCAGAGCTTGCGACACACTTTATTATTTTTCCGGTGCACATGTCGAACATAAACTAACTACATTATGGGAGGCACAATATTTGATAGCCTTTGTTGTTGATCTGAAATGTTGTGGCCAAAACTTTCCCTTACGCATGACTAGTTCAAAATTTTGCAGCGGATTTGTTATTTTGCTGTCTGTGGCCTTCATCACTTGATAGAAATACCTCTTGTGATCATTGTATGAGCAACATTCATCTGTAACAAAAATTGTGCAACAAACAAAGCTAACATCAACATCAAGTCCAGCCCTTGAATCGTGTAGTT
The DNA here is from genome assembly GCA_002633005.1 of Phoronis australis. Classification (NCBI taxonomy): domain Eukaryota; kingdom Metazoa; phylum Phoronida; family Phoronidae; genus Phoronis; species Phoronis australis. The sequence continues at coordinate 19,156 of NMRA01000449.1, read as the reverse complement.
TGGTAGTGATGTCACTTAGTTTCCATGGCAATAAGTTGCGAATTTATCAATACGTATTAATTTCCATTACTCTCTAATCCTTGGCTCAAACTTTACTCTGATTGACTAAGTGCATGGCGTCATATCTCAAACTGGCTACAAAATGTAATGAATAGTTGAATGAGTGGTGTGAGTACACTTGATGAATTTCTGAGAATACTGTCTTGAGGTTTTCACTTAATCCATAACTTGTGTGACGTTTACGTCGAAATAAAGATTGTTAATTATTAATCGTTAAATATGGACTCTTTGTCTAACGAAGATTTCAACCATTAATAAAAAATAATTCACCACTACCATCGATTGAATGTGGTTGATGTGTTGTTCGTAATAAGTAGTCGTGTCCAAGCCGCCGCGACTATTTGCTCAGGCAACGGTACATACTTGACACCATATGGCAAATCGTATTTACTGAGGAATTCTCGAGATTTGCGTGTGTACAATAACACCTAATTAAAACTTAATCGATATCCACATGCGTATGAGACCTACATCGATGTTACCTACTGTGGCCAGGTAACATTGACACCAAATGAACTTGCTGCCTTACTGCTCCGTTTATGGTAAACAATACAAGGAATAGTGGCAAAATCAGTAAGCGAACAGAGCACTTCAAATTTCTTGTGCATCAAACCATGGTACGTTCCGTAGACGTAAGAAATTCACGAAAGTGCAAGATCGCGCAAGATCACGCGAGTGAAAGGAGAGGGGTGTTTTGCTTGTATGCTCGGTACCTTACTTAACTAGTAGCTTATGTTAGCCCAATGGCTGCCATTGAAGTGATTGGTTGTCGAGGTTGAAATGCTGAATTCTGTTCCTTAAGTGAAGATTTCGCTCCTCAATTATCGAGAGTAATTCGTGAAACACGGGTTTACAGGGTACACAATCTTTCTCCACCACGTCTTCCACGGGCTTTCTTGTTAACGGCGTTTTTTTCTTGTTAGCGCAACTCTTTTCTTACTAGATGTGCGGTAGTTCTTTTCTCATAGACCATTATTTAGCTCTTTCGAACTCTGTTCTTAGCTCTTCAACCGCATTCGCTTCACGGCTGACGGACTGCACGTGCTTGACACTACGTAACACGTGCTTGGTGCTCTTCATCAAATCTGTCCGTACTCTACAGCGTAAGCAGAAATGCGGTGGATGTGACAGCTCACGGGGAGTTACGAAGAATTACTATGCGAGCCCATAGAATGGCAAGGTTGATAAAATATTGGTTTAAACTCTGAAAGACACAATAGTAGATACGTTTAAGTATGCCATAACCTTTAGTTCGAGATGGTAGAAAATAGAGAGATTGTTGGACACTTTTAAATAAAACGATTACCATTTTCTTTTGGCTATAGAATTGCGGGGTGTTCCTAGGGTGTTGGTGATGAATTGTCGTTTTTGTCTGATTTCAGACTACATTGCAGATATAGAGTCAAATTTGAGAAGACGATTTTATATTTTGTTGTAAGTTAGAAAACTATAAATTGTTCAATTCAAACCTTACGTGCAAGGACTACACGCTACCTCCTTACAAAAAACACACACTTTATATGCTCAAACGATCACCTGTGATTGAATTGGGACTTGAAGAAAGATTATGCCCACAATGCGACTTGGATGAAATTTGAGGACGGGTGTCATTTTTGCTATTATACCCGCTGTTCGTTGATCTGAGACATAAATTTAATTTGCTTGCTGTTTGCTTTCAAAATGTTACAAATGTTGTCAGAAAAATCATGAAATCAAGTGACAAATATACTTTACGTAATACAGCAAAATTCTGATTGATATTGAAAGTCGGGGGCTACTCTTCTTTAAGCTTGCATGTATTTATCATTATTCTTTACATTGTCGGATGTTGTAGATGCTATTGCTATATATTATACATAAGGATATGTAAATAGTTTGATGAAGAAAGGGTTGGAAGCGTACATATGCAAATTAAGTGTTTCGCGACTGCGAAAATAATTCAGAAAAATATATTAAGGTCACTCGACAGCTTCATTAATTTTAAATCGTTTAATACATTGTCCACGAAACATCTGAATTTTGCTGTCGCTCAAACAAATGTGGAACAATAAATGAATGGATCTTAAAGCAGGTAGTACTCTTTGCCTTTCATCTTTAGAGACGACATAGATTTGGTGATCTTGTCAACTAAGCCACAGAATCATTTTATCCTTGTTGACTTGAATTTCCTTCGACGGTTTTCTCTTCAATACGATTTCCGCCTCCCTAGAGTAAATATGAACTTTACCAATCGGCTACAAACCTAAAACAAAATTAAGAGTATTGATTTAACTGCAACGTATTGGTTTGTGCTTTCGATAATTTAATTACACGATAAACTTCCTGTTTCCATTCATAGTTTCAGTCGTCAAATTAAAGCAAGAACGGAAAAATCGTTGACTTCGGTTTTATCTGTTGTGGGTGTAAATCTCTTCACTTTTGTTATAATTCACCAGTTCTTGTGAAGCGTGCTCTAAGTGACCTCTGTTATAAAAGCTCCGAAGCTTTTGTTCAGTCACCACCAGACTTAGACAGTGTGCGCGTACCGTTTGAAGACTCGACATCTCCCGTGAAACGACAGTGCACCCTTGCGGTTGTGTTCAGCTCATTGTAGGCTGGCACAAATTGAGAGAATTTCAGAGGGAGTCAAAGCGTTTCTACGATTATAATGATTCGTTACCGACATGAATCCCAAATTAAAACCTTACGTTATCTTAGGCGCAATTCTTTAAAGACCCGAGCTGTGGCTGCATTTTTCAAACAAATTTTAAGTTCCCTCGATAGGTAGTGCAGAAATTAATTCTTTTTAGTACACAGGCAAACATGTTGTCAAGGTGCGAAGCTGGTCTTTAGCCAATTGCACGAATTCGCCATTATGCTTGAGAACGAGGTGTTGTGTCCAAACTACAATCATGGTTCTGCATGTTTGCAACACGCGCGCTTTCACGTTTGCATTGCATTTTTTTATATATCGCCACTAAAGTGTGCAAGTTGTGAATATCATGACCATCGATAGTTTTAGTAGGCTAAGTGCCGTAGCACCAAGGTTAAGCGCCTAGGACACCTGATAAATTACCGGCGATTGAGCAAAAATACAAATGCATTAAAAAGACAACAGCTATGGTTATTTCTAATATAGTTGTTGCACTGGTCGTAATTTAACGTTGTCGAGAAAGAGTAAATTCTGAAGACTTAGTCGTTTTGTTTTCAAAATTGTATCGTAATTTTCCTAACAGAAGTGACCAAATCACATCCCCAGAATCACTGATCCGAGTATTCAGTCCAATCCAGCGTGCCGCGCTACCCGTTAGCGATAAAATCCTTGGCCGAGTGGTTACCGGTACGTTTGTTACTGTACAGCAAATTGAAGACTTAGGCAAAATGTGCTGAACATCTTCTGTATGTGTGAGAGTGCACGATACCATAATTCACAGTGACTGGTAATATCGTATGCTATTTGTTTTGATCGTCTGCCATTTCTAACAACTGATGGCATAGGTTTTACGATACACGGTTCTTCAATTAACAAAGTTTGCCTTCTGTAGATTTGTAAAGCACTTTAATACCTTGATAATAGTCGCACCCGTACTTTTATGTACCACTGCAACGATTGCTCAACACGCGATATAGTTTTAGTATCCATGGCAACTTGCGAGTTTCATTAATTCCCAGCTTAGTAACAATAGCCCCTTTCCAGATATGATTATAAAATTTACGCTTCTATTCAGGAAAAGTCTGCTCCTCATTCATAAATCTCATGCTCGTTGAGAAATGGTGATTGATAAACTGTCCATACCCTGAGAATGGAACAGAAAAGTATTTTAATACTTAAAAGGAGTCACAAAATTTAAATGTGGGAGCGTATTTGCGACAATGGCAATTTTATTGTGACAATCTCAAAGTACTCGGTCAACTAATTCGTACAGTGGACACCCATCAGGCGTACGATATTGTTAGACGTTTTTCAAATGCCATTCACTTCGTATACCAGAAATAAGCATGTACCGCATGAGCACTGCATGTCATCGTTTCCTGTCGAAGTGTCGTGAGACTATATATGTATTTCGAGTTTCACTGTTGCCAAATTTTTATTTCAGATATCCCAATGGGTGCATGGAGTCGGTGCTACAAAAACGTCACCGTGTTCGCCTCAACAAATGGGACCTCGTGTAGCGGCATGGAGGGGTTTCAACGTAGGATGCGATGTTCCGTTCTAATTACTGATACAAAATTACTAAACGCGAACGGCTCTAACATTGCTTCACTCTGTTCTCCACAAATGTGCCGCCATTCAAAGCCCCGCCTAAAAACTCCGAATTTGCTACTTTGTATCAACAATTGGACTGGGTCGACAGTCGTCCATAAGTCGCATGTGACTTCTCCTGTGTCAATCAAAAATGGGATTGAACTCGAACATACTCTGTTTCAATCGATAAGTTGTATACTACTTTTTAGCTCGAAGCGTTGAGTCGGAATACCTGTCTACACACTCTGGTTAATCGTATACTACAGTCGAATACAAGTTTTATACGAAAACTCGGAATGTTTAGACGGGGGTTAAAGCTGCCGTGAGTCCCACTTCCGTCTCAAGAAACAATTTTTGATTTTGACCTCTTACAGTTTTCAAATTGTTCCTTTGTCAAAACAGGTGCGATTTCTTTGTTTGAAAAGAACTGGCATTTCCATGTTGTATCGAGAATGGTCTCGTGGAGTAACGAAATATCAAGAAAGTTAAGACTAATATACAGAGAAAAATGGTCTAAACCTGTATTTAGTTTCTTCGACGGAAAGTGGACATATTGCTGCTTTAAAAGATTACGTGTACTTTCCTCCTTCCGTATCGCTGTGCTTTCGTTTATTGTCATGTTGTTTCTTCCCTGTGTCTATCGCCCAATTAACGCGCGACTCAATCGATAATTCGTCAGTCTTTTTGATGAGACAGCAGTTGACTTAAAGTTTCTTTCCCTCATTAACCTAAGAGAAGCGTTGGGTTACTCCTGTACAACACCGTTAAGCCTTGTCTGCGCACTCAAATTTTTTGCGTACGACTTTAAATTGAGGTCGTGTATGTGACGTGTATAGACAGTGGTTCGAAAGTCGTATAGGATTTCTCCCGAGTCGAACGAAAATTTGAAACAAGATCGGACATAAAGAGAACCCTACACTCGTCTCAGGTTTATGACATGGGGCAAAACTTCTTGGAAATTTCGTCAAAATCCCTCGGCAAGCCTAGTATAGGGTTTTTCTCACATGAAGTGTATAAACGATCTTTTTTGCAGAAATCTCTACGTGCCTAAAACTTTCAATTACGTGACGCAACTTTTGTAAAAACACGCTTGCTCAATGTTCCTTTTAAATAGTAATTTCCTTTTAAACTTAACAATTGTAAATTGCATTTAGCATTCGAAACAAACGTTCAAGTTAGAATCTAATAAACACCATTTTAAACTAGAAAGATTATTGTCACGGCGTGACAATAACGGACTTTGCGCGTGCGTATTACTGGAATTATTATGGGAAGTTACTGACAGCAACCCGTTTACTAATATGAAAAGGAATTCTTTAAAATTGTGGGAGAAATTACATATTAATTTTTTGATGACCTTTCCACTAATTGACCTCTTCCGGTGCATTATGAGCCCCGATGAGGGAGTAATTATTAGCTCAATTAAAAGTGTGGTTAATGTTAAAATCACAGATGTTTTACTTTAAGCACTCCAGAATACAAGATGAATGAATTGGTCAAACTTTCAGAAGAAAAATGCACCTAATGACCCCACGGGTGCACCAAATGACCTGAAAATTTAGAATTCAAACTCAATCGCACTTAGCGAACAGATATTTAATTTTGAAGTCTCTAGCTCAAAATTTTGGATTGCACTCAATGACCTTTTTCCTATTTTTTCTGATTGGTTAGGCCTATTGCGAAGTAAAGTAGGGTATTTAGTTGGCATGTTGACTTACACCAGTGTGCTGAAATTGAAAAGAATTCCTTGAAAAACGTAAGAGATATAACATTTTGAACGTTACATGACCTTTGCACTAATTGACCTTATCCGGTGCATTTTAAGCATCTTTAGGAGAATTATTGCAAAGCCCATGGAAAATGTGTTTAACGCTGAGAATCACAGTTGTCTAACGGTTGACACATCAGAATACTTGCTGATTGAAAAGGTCAAATTTTCAGAAGATAAATGCACCTAATGAGTCGACCCCATGTTTGCACTAAATGACCTGAAACTTTGGATTCCGATTTGATTTACCTGTGGCAATCAGACCTGTCAATTTGAAGTGTCTAGCTCAAAATTTTAGTTTGCACCTAATGACCTTTGACCTATTTCACCTGATTGGATTACCCGATTACTTAGAAAAGTAAGTTTTTAAATTGTCATGTTGACTTCTACCTGTGCACCGAATTTGAAAAAGATAGCTTTAAAACTGAAGGAGAAGTAGCATTTTGAAAATTATATGAACTTTGCACCAAACGGCCTCTTCCGGTGCCATATGGAATATGATTATATAACCAATCAAAATTTAATATATACTGTCGAAAGTCAAATGCTGAATTTAAAGACCGTACCTGCACCCAATTTGGAGTTATAAGCCTCAAAGTTGGTCGGAAGAAGAATAAGAATAAGAAGAATAAGAAGAATAAAATTGAAGAAAACCCAGGAACAACAGTACTCTGCGCTTAGACACGCAGAGTAATTATATCTTAGCAAATGTTTCTGAATAACAGTCAGCAGGGCATACCCGAATTCCCTTGCGTGTGAGCACTGACTCATTGACCTACAGCACATCTAGTCAGTCTCACCGCGAAGTTTCTCGAGTTGGGATTCGTCTCCGTTTGAATGAACGTAGACATGGAATTCGCCGCTGAAGATGGGTCCGTTTAAGAAGTTGTTTGCATGTTCTTCCGACTGGGAGTAGGCCTACGTACAGTTGCGACACCCGATTTGTCAATCATAGCCTTGTCGCCTTCACCTAATTCCGGCATTGTTTGGTTGTTGGTGTTTGTGTTTTGCAGACGATAAACTGTAAGGCGTATAGATTTCTACTTTGCAGTACTTTGTGATTTGCCCATATAGTATCAAAAAATTACATACTCGGCGTTGCGCGCACCCAGCATAAAAATGGGGGGGCTCGAATTTTTGAGAATGTGGACCTTTTGCTAAGATTCACGGGGTACGTTTAGAGCTTTTGTTTCTCTGAGGCTTACCTTTTTGCCCACTTCGCCAAATAGGGAGCCCTCCGAGCCCCCAACCCCCCCTCCCCCCCTGGGTGCACGCATGCCAGTCGTGTCGTAACACATTCTACTTCACGTCAGAAACTCTATTTCAACCTTCAAGGTCTATAGGGCAGTGGTCTACTAAACATCAGAGTCTGTACACAGGGCTTTAGTTGTGTCTGACCCTAAAACACCACATTTGATCAAGGATGGCCTTAGTTGGCCGGAAGCGTTTCAAAAGTCTCGAGTACAATTTTGTTGACATGTGTTCACCCTTCTGTTTTTTAATAAGATCCTATATTAACTGCGTTAGCCTATTTCGACGAGATAATCAGTTGCTCTATAAATACCATATATATATATATTTGTTAAGAATGACAAAGCCATTCTTCTCAGGTTCCATAGTATGTCGTTTGTGATATTTAGTAAGAAAGAACCAGCGTTGTATTTGAGACCTCCGTGCATGTCGTGTGTACAAAAAACAAATGAGTGTATTTCAAGCTTGGCGTGTCGTGTGTCTGATATTGTGGATGAATGACAGAGTAGTGGTTTAGTGGTTGAGTGGAATCATAAATACAAATAATTGTGAAATATGGGGTATGAGGAAATAAGTAGAACGTTCATTAATTTCGTCAACCAAGTCTTACCGCGACCTCTGTCGTCATTCTCACACTCCTAGCCAGTCGGTCTCGCTTTTAAACGCTCAAAAGCGTTCTTCATAATCAACGACTGCCGATTAAGACAACGGACTGGTTTTCTATGACGACTTCCGGCTTACTAATCGATTTTGGCTATAATTTTTGTTTGAATTTGGCAAGATGTTCGCTGCTGGAAACTAACGAATAGCTCAAAAAGTCATCCACACGTGAGTTGCAAGAGAATTTTTGTGATTTGACAGGGATAGCTGGAATTTGCAGGGTATTATGACAGACACAACGTTTCTTTAACCAACTGTTTTTAGTCTGGGACTACCTCAAAAAATCAGTAAGATTCTGGTTTTGAAGGTAGTTGGAAAGGCGGACATACTTCACGAGACTGAATAGGTCATAAATTTGTCTAGATGACGAATTATTAGATGCACGAAAAGTTTACAAGTTTTATTTAACATATGATCCTTTCCCTTCTAGACTGGCAGCTGGCTGTGATTGCTCTGATCCTTTTCTCACTTGGCTTCAGCCTTCTCGCCAGTTTACTCGCCCTCTGCGGTTTGTGTGCCTTACAACTCCCGAGGAAGGTCTACTTTTACCATTCCGCTGCTGAAATTTATTTCGTTTGTGGTAAGTGTTTCGGAAACTTGCTAACTTTACCGACATGTGGCGCTAGTTTGCATTATGAAAAATGATTCATCTGGACACATGAAAATAACCATTTCGAAGAGGAAAACAAGTACCAAAGTCAATCACAAAACAATTATGCTCATCTCAATTTTGGAAGGTTGAAAAAAACAATAGGCAACTGGGAAGACCATTTTTTTGGAGCAGATGATGCCGGCTCCATGTTTTTGTTTTAATTTCTGATCAGCAGTAGATCAACATGGGGTTTAGAGTGATAAACCTCCTCAATAAATGAGCCCCGTAGCAAAAATACTTTTTCTCGTTATTCTGCCACGATGGCTAGTGGGAGAGTGTCGAGAGGAGGAGAGCTAACAGACAGTGAGAAATTAGAACAATAAAAATCAATTGATGTCACGAAGGCTTAAATAGGGAAACGCTTTCAGCAAATTTCAGTGACCTGTTTCGCGAAATAACTTGCTGGTGTAATGTTTGTATGGAGATTGTTACGATATGGGAAGTGTGTGCCGGTAATTTTCAAAATGTTTTACAGAGTAAAAAGTGTGAAAATAAATCACATGCTTTTCTAGCAGAATACACGTTCGTTTAATGTGCCTAAAACCTCATTTTAATCACTCTCATAAAACGTTATAAAGATAGTCAAGCCAATTCAACTATCATATAAGGTCTAATCAAGAGATCCACAAACTTGTCAGCGAAAAACAAGACTCAAGAGATTGGACCGTGCTTGTAATGGGACACCTATGCATGGCTTGTGTATGCTTTTTAATTTCATACAAAAATATAACAAATGATGCTAAATTCTTGGTGCTAAGGAACATTCCAATATAAAACAACAGTCAGTCATTGGGCGGCAGATACTATGCACAAATGGCGGAAAGGCCAGCTTTAAACAGACGCATCAGTGACTTATTCACAGTTAGAAATGTTTAAATTCCATGCAGCCCTGAATGTACAGTATATTTTGGAATCGTTAACACATGACGACAACTCTCCGTGTTTCAAGCAATGGGTAAAGGCAAATATCGTATTTGTTAAGACGGAAATTTCTCCAATTAGTCGCTTGAGGTTAGACGTCGTAGGTAGCATGCATATGTATGCACGCAACAGCTGTCAGATTATCGATCTTTCCCAAACAGGTTTCTGAGAACGTTATACTAGTACACAAAGCAGCCATTAGGTTTGTCATTCTCGAACACTTTGCGCTAAGTAGGTTATGCCAGTGTTATAGTTGTCACTTGCGATAGTAAATTGAAAATTTGAGTTCCAGAGATAAAATGGCAACAAGGTCAGGATATAGGGAGTGTGTTTCTGTTGTGTCATTTCGGTATAGGGTATGAACCATCGTCAGGGAAAATGTAGGAAGTAAATTTGTATTTTGTACGTGCAATACGATGACATCATATGGATATCAATATGATGGTGTCAGGGCATTCCATATATACTGACTGCATGTTCTCTAGTCGGTCCATTATCACGGTTGGAAGTCCGCACAGCTGAAGGCGTAGAATCAAGTGACACAGTCGAATTGCACGTCAAATATTAACCCGCACACGTCGAAATTGAGATTGCGTGAACACATTTATCTCCAGAATTAATACGGTGAAAATAAAAGCATGGAAATCAAGCCCTTCGAAAGAACTTGTTCACTAGAATATTCGGCTTTTTACTATTCGCTTGTCATTTTGCAAAACTAGTAAATTAAAGTATTCACTGGGCTCATTGGTTGGCACTTGGGTCAGTGCTGGCGCCATTAAGTCAAAAACTAAGAGTACAAGATGGTAGACGATTTGATTCGTTGCGAAATGGAACTGGTAAGACCGTGTCAATCGAATTTGATTTGGCTAAGACTAACACACTGAACAAAAAATCTTCCTCACATTCTTTTTGTTTATATCCATTTCACCAAGTTGTGAAAAGAGCCCGCAGGTGAAGTTTCAGCTCTGCTTAAGAGCCGAGTATTGGTTACACGTTCTCAGGCATTTTTTGTGAATATATTTCAGCACTCAGTTCAACAACAGCGTTGGTGACGTATCCGCTCGTAATGGAGCTCCAGGAGGATGTTCCGTCGGCGCATGCGTACAGTTGGGGATACATAGTCGGTTGGGGCGCTCCGGCCTGTTTCTATATTTCATCTTTGTGTATGTCAGTGGACGATATGATTCACAGCGCCTCTAAAGGCCGGTGTGCTGCATTTAGTTTGTGCGGTGGCAAGCAGCAAAGTCGAACTCCCATGAATCACGTTTAGCGGTGGCCACGACAATTTTATAATAATCTGTTTTCCTTCGAACGAATGGCATCTTCTCTATCACGGCATGTACAACTAAAACCTGTAGTCAACAGACGTTGACGTTGCGGCCTTTTGTAGTAGGAAAGTTCAAACACAGCGTCTAAATTAAAGGTTTGATAACGCAGCAGATATAATGGACAAAGCCATATTCACTAGGCGGTGTCAGTGAATAAGTTCCCTCTTTTTGACGCATGAATAGATTGATAACAAAAAGTAGTTCATCAGTATGAGGGGTTTGTGAGACAAGAGCCCCACGTGATTACCACCGGTGCGTTCTTACAACGCAAGACACTCGAGAGAAAAGCAAGATCTCGCAAGGTCACGCGGAATCATCTGATTGAAAAGCTAGTGTTTCGTGCGTACGCTCGACCACTTTACTAAAGTACACTAGCAAAATTGCGGCCAAGCTTAAATGATGGTTCGAAGAGGTTGGAGTGATAACATTTCGAATGGAATACAATGCTTCCATTTCATCAGCGTAGATTTGTCGCTGCACGTTCCTCGTCAACCTGAATGCAAGCATTGCTATTGGTAAGACCACTGGTTTACTTGCGACGCCTAGTGAATTATGCATTCGCCACCTGCAAATGACAAACCTCCGCAACTGACACTAGATGTCGCTACATTTGCAACCGCTGAGTGCACGAGACAATACATTGTGCATTATACACATCGTTGGTTCAGTCTTTGTCACCACATGAGGGCGTTTTATAACAAGTCGGGCGAAACGTGATTTGTTACGTGCTACGCCACCTGCTAGTGGTAAATGTCCTTGCTGAAACGAAACAAACACTCGTGCTGAAGACATGATGCACGTCCAGCACAATTTTCCATCAATTCGTTGAAGTTCGGTATTTAATCAGTGCGTCAGCGAACTCCGTTTCCAGAAATACGAAGGAGGATGGGATTTATGTGCAGAATAAGGACAAGAAAGTCAACGCAATAGATGGTGCTCTTCAGACGTTGCAACGTTGCGCTTTGTCGCGAGAATAATTTATGCAATGTATTGTTTTCAATTAATAAGTCATCTAATTCAAATTTTTGTTGATGATTATTAGTCCGGACATTATCATTTGAATACATGTGTTTGAATATTTAACTTTAACTGTTACACGGCAGAAGCCGGATGCAGTAAGCTGTCCTCGCATTTACGAAGGATTTATTGTCTGATTGGACTTATCCTGCGTCCATAAGTATATTACTTATTATGAGAAGGCAGATAGGACGTCTGAGGCAGATGGATCGGTTTGAAACGCGCGTCCGAAAAGGCGTCGTGTGCAGCTAGGTCAAGCAGAAATCTCTAACTTCAGTTGGACTAAATCCACTTAGCGATGATGATTCTTCCTGTTGAAGAAAACAGTGAACTTCGTTTTGTCCTTGGTTTTCTCATGGAACTCTAGGAGCTTCGGTTCTGTGGTTTTATCGTGTAATTCATGGGCGCACCCAGGGGGGGGCTTGGGGGGCTCGAATTTGGCGATTTGGGCAAAAAGGTCCGCCTCAGCGAAACAAAAAGTCCGAGTAAACGAGACAAAATTCCACAAAGCCTACAGGAATTTGGCGCAGATGCACAATCCGTTGGCCTGAACCTAGTGGCCTGGTTCTTTTTTGTTTTTTTTTATCCTCGTTCATTTTTTTCAGTAAAAGGTCCGCACACCGAAAAATTCGAGCCCCCCTATATTTTAGGCTGGGTGCGTGCATGTAATTAGGAATCCAACTCTGTATTAGTAAATCAAAAATTATAAAGATGGCGCAGCACTACGCTTTAGGGAGCACAACACTGATCTATTTGCGCATAGGCGAACAGAACCTAAGCCCATGTGACGTCATAGAAGGCAGATGGTTTACCTGCCGTCTGGTTTGAGAAGCGCCGATTCCTATAAGAAGGCAGATCAGACGTCTGATGAACGTTCGCATGTGACTTTTTCAAACGAAGAATGAGACATCTGATTTGCCTTCAGCAACCAGGATCTAATCTTTGAAATTGAACTCAAAATTAATTTTGACATTTTCCCGATTTTCTACTTCTGTGCAGTCTGTCTAGGTCCAATACATTACGGTTTTCCTGGAAGACCTTTTCTTCCGTTTTTGTAACCTGAGTTTGACATCGAAATCTGAAGTTTTTACTCGAGTTTGTAGCACGAATCTAGACGTCATCAAGAACTTGAACTACAAACTCAACCATGATATACACGAACTGAGAATGATAGGCATAACGATTATACACGGGCACTGACTGGACGGCTTGAACACCGTATCTTTGAGATTGTTGTGTTGCTATGATTCGGTTGTGTTCATATCAAAAATAATAGTTATCGATCCCTTGTGTTTATAAAAGGGTTTCAAATTTTAAAAGTGACACGTCAATAGCATGAGAGTTTTTGCTCGGATTACAATTTCTGGCGAAATACCTCAATTTGCCCCACACGACTGTTTAATTTATTTGATAACCCACTAAAGGGTGCGCTATTAACACCGTAGTTTGTGTTTTCGTTGCCACTACTTGTAATTTTGTGGTTTCATCACATGACAATGGCACGGCATCATTCATATACTAGACTTTTTAGGAATTTTGACTGTAATTTTTCTTAATTCATTTTAAAGATGTCATGGTCACCATCGTTCAATTCAGGTATTCATATCTCACCTTGAGGGGCATTTGACCATGTATAGGCTATTAAAATTACATTACAGTGTAAGCGGATGCACTTATTGTGGTGGTTTAAACAATTTGAGTGGATTTCACGTTTTTGTGTACATGTATTTGAAATGGTAATTGGTTTTAATGTTCAAAATTGAAATTTTATTTGTTAATAAATTATTTCACACGTTGTGTTGCTATTCGAAATGGGTACCATTTCAAAGTTAACACAGAAAACTCGAAACATGAGCGAAAAGTAATGTCACGAAAAGGTTACCGGGAAACACAGGGAACAGGGCGGAAAGGAACTGTACAAGACTGCAAACTGCATACTCGATGTGCTTGCAGGATTGAGGTCTTGAAAGGACTGCTCTGTTCGCACATTTCCTCAATAAACTCTGGCAAGGCTAGATTTATCTTCTTTTAATTTTGCATTAACAGAAGCTGTTAGACAAGAACGATCGTGGGGTGGCCATCCTGTTTGCTGAGTTCTAGGATTATTATTTCTCTAGAATATTGTTCCTTAGTGTTAGTTCGGGTAGGTTGTGTCTATAAGTTTCATTTGATTGCAATTTACTCATCGTTGTGGCTGTCTTCGTCGGTCGTCGTCTGCTCTCTAGTCTAGCACTTGTTTTGCCTGATGGTGTCACTGTATCGCGTTAAAGAACCGTATTTTTAATCTTTGTCCAAACATTCATTATTTTAGTGAAACGCAATTTATCTCATTTGTACGGTACCTGGGAAAGCACATGCTGATTTATTTTTTTCGGGTAAATCACAATGAAGGTATACAGTCAAGCGACCTAAATATCGGACAATTTGCATTATATTTCATTGGAAATATTACTGGTTGTTGTAAATTCTTCAATGAAACAAAAACTTACCTTTACAGAATTGTTCTGTTACTATATCTTGAGACCAAAGACATATTTATGTTCTGACTGTTTAAAAAACAACCAGCAAACCCTTGGAACACCTAAATATCGGACACAATGTTTCCGCATGCACCACACCGCGGAAAACTGACTAACCAAGTAATGGCCGAGGGTACCTCGTGTGTGTTGATATATTTGCTGCTAGAACACAGCTCTGTTCGCAACAAAATCATCCATAAAATGAAATCTGATGACAGGATTCTATTGTTTCAATGAATAGATTATAGACAACAAATTCGCAACTCTGACATTTTCTTGTGTACTATACTAGAAGAGGCGTCACTCTCCTAAATTATCTGGTGCAGTTTCCAGTTACTGTATTGTGACAGGAAATTCTCGCATCTATTTTACTGCCTAGTACAACGAAAAAAAAACAATTTGGACATTGAAACACTGTTCAAAGTCTTCCAATAGTAGAATTGTTGGTATCGTGAGTACTTTTAGCAATGCTACTACCACCCGACCGCACAGCAGCCGGCCATGATTAGCAAGCGACGTACTTGTCGGAAATATAACCAGATAATTTGGCCAGGTGTCGCTAGTGAATAATGACGTAACGGCTTGCATGAAAGACCGCAGATTTCGTCCATTGAATTGAAAGTCCTAGAAGCACACGTTTTTAACCCTCATTAAACGGTTAGAAGACATTATGAGGAACAGCGCAATACTTATCCCATAACCGATACACAATCCGTAGTCGAAGAAAGTTTAAAGTCCTTCTCTCACGCGTTGTTAACCCTTATTACATGGTTAGAAGATGTTATAAGGATGAGTACCTACCGCATAACTTATACACGATCCGTACTCAAAAAAGTTTAAATGAACGCGCCACTCACGATTCGCACCCGAAGAAACACCGCCATTTTGAACTTGCCGCGAACCCGGAAGTACAATTCATTCAGGAACCCAGGCCGAGAAAACGCCGTCAGTGCGACTGGGGCAGTGCCTGTACTGTTACCAGCCAGCAAACGGGGATAAAAAAAATCGACAGCGCGCCTTAATTTTGATAAAATCAAACTACGGACAATTTTATCGAATTTGCTGAAGAAATGTGGCGAATAAATTTTGACAGAAATTATTTTGCCAGACTCGGGACCGCAGCCTATCGGACCCGGTACGGATCGAGACCAGACACTGGCGAACGGTAAATGCGTGCGGTTTTAAGCTGTTTTGTCGAAGTAAAATGGTCAAATGATAAATGCTGCATATATTCAAGGGTAGTTTCAGACACTTGCATNTTCAGGAACCCAGGCCGAGAAAACGCCGTCAGTGCGACTGGAGCAGTGCCTGAACTGTAACCAGCCAGCAAACGGGGATAAAATAATCGACAGCGCGCCTTAATTTTAATATCAAACTACGGAAATTTTATAGAATTTGCTGAAGAAATGTGGCGAATAAATTTTGACAGAAATTATTTTGCCAGACTCGGGACCGCAGCCTATCGGACCCGGTGCGGATCGAGACCAGACACTGGCGAACGGTAAATGCATGCGGTTGCAAGCTGCTTTGTCGAAGTAAAATGGTCAAATCATAAATGCTGCATATATTCAAGGGTAGTTTCAGACACTTGCATGAAATTACGGGCTGGTTAGTCCTGTGTCACACTGCCGCGGCAGACCTTAGTTAGCCTCAGTCTCCAGTTACCAGTGAAGAGTCAAAATACAGCTCGTTAGTAGGCCTATACAGCTTTGCGCCAAGGCTACCCATAGGCCTAACTGGTCGCTGGCCACAGCGCTCGCTCAAACGAGGTTTATTTAGAACTTGGATACTTCTGGCGAACTGTGCAAAGTTGTTGGCTCTCAATAGAGATTTTCCCAGACTNGGGAATGTCTATCTTTTACTGTAAGACTCACTGGGTATGTTCAGAGCTATGAATTGCAGACGCTAAATTTTGGTACTTCCTGTCTTCTAGTGGAATATTGTCTCATTTTGTACTTTTTCGGAATTTGTGCTTCTGTAACTGAGGCAGACCTTTTTCCAGTTCTCCAAAAGGGGGCTCGTTCGAGCTCATAAGTATGACAAGTCCAATACAAAATGTTATCATTTTTTATTCATTAACCCAAAATGATTCAAACTTTTAACATAATAAGTAACTTAAAATGCACAACACTTTACAACATTTAGCATTACAAACACTGTTCAACAGCAACAGTTTCCATGATATGAAAGTGGACATACATGTAACTATTACCATGGTGACGGAATAGTGTTTCCTTACACCAGAATTTGACAAGCATCGTTTAAAAAAATATGAAGTTGCAAGGAACAAGAACAAGAGGCTTGAAGCTTCACAATCCAACATCGCTTATTTCTCAAACTAAGATGATTCATATTGTTGACTTGATAAGCTGATGACTTGAAAGCAATTGAGATTTAAAATTTAGAAAAATATGAATCATTTTGGGACACCGAATCAAGTCTTGAACAGCAGTTGACAGTCAAACAAAAAACCATTTCAAAATCATTTTTTTAGCTTTGTGTCAGATCATCTGAATGGGAAATTTACAGTAAAATAATTCGAATATATCTTCTTATATTTTTGCACAAAAAACACGAAAATTGAACAAAGTTTCTTTTTGTAGCAGCATGTGTCAAAATGTATCACCGTTAAATCTTCACAAATTACACTGTACAAAGTAGCCGATTGAACATGCCTTTCAGTTCAGCAAAAGTCGCCATATTGTCGGTGCCGCCAGAAATGAGACGAAGTCCAAAGGGAATTGTGAACACATTTATCACTTAATGAGTAACAACTGCGAGGCTGAACTTTGGTGAACATTGTTAAATCGTGCAGAATAGTAAGCAAAGACATGTCTACCTAAATTTCACCGTAATTTGTTGGCGAAAACAACACAAAGTTTTAAACTCGTAACTTATCCCGCTGTCCTCCAATATGGCCGACGCGATCCAAACAAAGTGACCCAAATTTCACCAAAAAACTTTCAATAACTTTACACTGCTTGCCCCAATTCTGATACTTTTTCGATTTTTACTGAGTAGAATGCACTACCTTTCCGATGATAGCAAAGTACTTTTTCAAAACGAGAAAAAAATAAAACCGAAAAAAATAGGTTCGACCCATAGTGGTTCCTAGGTTCGACCGGCCTATGTAAGGAACTAAACACCAATGCTATTTTAACATACTAAGTACGCGTAACATTCCAAAAAAAATCAACGACCACTAACTACAAACTATAAATACACTACATATGCTAACGAATCACGAAATATTACTAACAAAACAAAATAATGAAGACTTTTCGAGCAAGAGAGAGCACATTCAGTTACAAGGAAAAATGGCGGCTTTCAGGACAAGTTCCTGAACTGATGAGCCGGAAATGTGGGTACGGAAATAACCGATGACAACCGGTAATCATATGCTCAGAGAGAAGGGTCAAATACTGTTCAAAAATCGCTTATGGCAAGAAAGGCGAAAAGAATATAAAAAAGGGTGTCGAAAATAAGATTTTATGTAGTAAGTATTTTCGGATACTGGAACCACATGGGCAGTTTGAGAGAAGGACTTTAAGCTGTCTAACAAAGCGTACAATCGTGCTTTCAACCAAGCTCACCAAATATGAATATACTATTTCTGTGCGACGCGAGGAATGCCTCAGATCAAATGCCGTATTTCAAATAATCTACCGAATAAGACAAATACGCTGTTACACTATCGCGTGTAGCTCAGGCTCCATTGGCGTGGCATTTAAACGTTTTCATTTTACATACACTCGTTCAAAAATCTTCTGTGATTTTTTCTCTAAAGTTACAGCCTTAAGTTGGAGTATAAACTCTAAATTTCGAATTTTTACTCGAGTTTGTTGCTAAACTGTTGGGGACACCAAGTGCGCACCGGACACAGAAATCCATCTGCGTAAACAATAATGTATTCCATCACAAAAATAATTAGCACTTATATTGAGTTTGTATTAAAGCAGGATGAACTTTGTCAAACGTAATTTCGGGAACAAACATTAGAACTCGGGCACTCTAGGAAAAAAATTCAACTGTAGACCTACTCTTTGTTTTTCCTTTTCTGAACACGGCATTACACCTTCCCTCATTGTTGTTTCAAGGAGCTATAGTCGTACCTGCTCACAGACCCTTCTGACTTAACAGTAATAACAAAGCAATTTAACAGGTAAAAGGGTTAACACTGGCAAAGATTTATTTTACAGACGAAAATCATGACGTTGTTTGTTTTATTCTTGCAGGATTTTTTCATTGACGAGCAGTTACGGAAAAGGATCATCATGCATTATGAGCACGCGTGGCACAGGACGAACGGAATAGAATCGAACGACGTTTTACAGGGACTTCCACATGCTTTATGGGCAGACGTCACTTATAATCTATATAAGCACGCCATCAACAAGGCACGTTTGCTGTTTGTGTATAACTTGCCCACGACTTTAAATTTTCTGCAGTGGCGGATTTAAAGGGGGACCCATGGGGCCATGCCCCCCTAAAATTCTCCCGGATTCCAATTGGCAGTTTGAAGGTGCGAATGTCTGACGGGCAAACTTATGGCTCAAAATCTTGGATCCGCTCCTGCTCCAAACTGTCTGCATCGAAATAGCCACGTCACATTCAAATTTATTATCCCGCAAGACGGCGATCAGGTCTTTGGTGGACAGGCGTTCACAGCCATCTACCGATTCCATGTAATGCAGACGGGATGTTTCAACCTACTGGCATTAACAACGTTTTAAATCCTTTCCTGCAATTATAACG
>NMRA01000448.1:255957-372285 GCA_002633005.1 Phoronis australis | reverse complement strand
TACATAAACATTTAAAATGTTATAGATTTTGGATTTCCTATATATAGTTAAGTTAAGAATGCATGCCTACGTGACGTTCTCTGTACATTTGTTGCTTTGATAACACTATCACTGATGGTGTTACTCTATCAAAAATCAAAAATTAAAGGGTAATTTTGACAGTAAAATCACCCATGAAAATCTTATTTTAATGATGTGGATTTCGGACTCTGTCCCAATTTTTGTACTTCAGGGTGACCTAAAAGGATTGCTCCTTGTTAATTCCAGGTTGTCGTATCTCTTGGGAGGCATTTTTATTTAGTGCATCTGCATTGAATAAATTTATGTTTTTGATTATTTTTGGCAGCTTTCCAAGATTTCCGTAAAACTTCCAGGCTCAGATTTGGAAATTCTTAGTATTAGAAAAGGCATAAAATTGGTGCTGTGAAACCTGTTGTGATACGAATAGATGTTATTGAAAGTATTTTTTATGTGCATTAAACTCATCATTCTAACACAATGTGTCCTTCGTTGATTATCACAATTGCCACGTTGGAAGCTAATTCCTTGTTTTGGAAGCTAATTCCTTGTTTTGGAAGCTAATTCCTTGTTTTTCAAGCGTTTCACACCATCACTTGTTGATGTCAGAGCCTCGGGGTTAGCATACATTACTTGATAATTTCCTTTACTTATATCACTAATTGAAACACATAGGCGCATTTAGGGGGTCAGGGGCTGCCGCAAGCAAAATGAAACAGCAAGAGCCCAACGCGAGAGGAAATATAACTAGGACCGGTACTGGAGAAGGGGGGGGGGGGNGGGGGGGGGGACTCAGACCCCAGATCGTGGCTGGCTCTCGTTCCCGTTTTTTTATTTCTAATTTTTTTTAGTCGATAGATTTCCCGAACAGAAGGTTCATACTCCAGGCCACCGCAACTTTCGGGACGCCTATACACATACAACCGTGCTCTGCGCAATTCCAGGAGGCAACATGTTGGGGGGCCCCCCTTCTGGTCCCTGATCTGCCACTGGAACAGTACTACAAAACTGGAAGTCACCACTAGTTTCTTGGCAGTATCATCATCACTAATGTCTAGCAAAAATGTTGCTATTCTGGTATTGTAATTAGTGCACGGCAAAGATGTACTAAAGTTTGGTGAACTACAGGGCTAAGAAGCAAACTTGGCAAATTGCAGTTCAGTGAGGAAACGTCAATAGCGCAATTAGTTGACCAGTCAACTGTGCTTCTTCTGCTAGTTAATCGCACAGTGAACATTTTATGTTCACTTAGTGATAACTAAACCGTTTCAATGATGTTTTTCGTTTTAAAATTGCTTCAGTTAATACTACAGATACTCCAATATCGTCCGCATTCGTCGCGATTCTACTCGGGGATTCCATTGACAGGGAATACCCGAGTTTGCATGACAAGGGAGATAAGTCTTTGTTTTGATAGGTAAACGAGTCGACGAACACGGATTTTCTCATCTACAAGGATTATAATTACCATTTTTAAGAACTTAGTCCTAACTGCTACAAAACACATTCAAATTACAACAATGACGAAACGTTTTTTTTTGCGGTTTATTTGGCGCGGATACGAACCGATATGATCTCGCGAGATCCAGCCTCATCACCCGTTTTTCGCGGTATTTCGTAAATGTGATGTGCCATATGTGAAAGACCAGTCGCTAAACCGACTAGAGCGACGTCTTTCATTCGTGAAAATGGGGAATAGTTAGCGGCTGGCTGCGCATGCGCACTGCCTATGTCAGATATTTCTGGCGTTGAGGGGTGTAACACGGTGGCATGCTACTAAGGATTTGGAAAGGGATCTATCGTCAAAATATGAAGGCTGGACTTGATCTCTTTGCCATCGGCACTTTTAATGCACAATTTTCTGAGGTCATGAAACTAGCAACTAATTGTATGTGTGCCTGTTAGGTATGAATGAAGAGAATCAGGAAGATGTTAGGAACTGAAACTACTGGTATGGGGAAGAGAAATGGCAAGAAATATATCTCCGCCCCCAAACTGTCACCGACAACAGAGGCATTCATATACGTGATGTTTGGAACATTCTGTTCCAACTCCTCAGCAACCATAAGAGACGACAAACCTGTTCGTAGAACATTTCTTTCTTGTAAATTACAAAACCTGAATTGTGGTAAAAATGCTGTGAATCCAACATGTCTGAATTGAAAAATCCAAATAGTTTGCTCACATGTACTGAGGGGTGTAACAATAGCAAGAATTGTGCAGTAAATTGATTTTTTGTGGTTGCCATTTCGTGAATGATCTTTTAACTCCAGTATGTTGACCTCCATTTTCTCACAGCAGGATGAGAACAGGTCTAGAGATGTGTACTGCCTCCCCCGGCCAGTCATGATCAAACATGAAGGTAGCGGTGAGCCTATAGACCTTCGTGTTCCCTCTCCAATGCCTGTCCCAGAAGGTCACACGGACATTACTACTGTAAGTGTTATTAATCAATTACAATTGGCTCAAGATGCTTTTCTTCAAATCCTTGTTATATTTATGTGTGGGTGCATACTGCCGTCATCCTTGTCTGAGTATCTGTGTGTTCCTTTCAAAGCTGACGACGGACGACGATGAATTTCTAACAAATCCGACTACCAGTTTGCTCCGAGTGGCAATTTTAGTTTTTATGCACCCACAACTGTATCTCCTAAACCCTTCACAGGATTTTGAGATTTGGCAGATGTGTTCCTGTGAAGCTGACAACGGACGAAGATGAATTTCGGGCCTCTCCGATTGCCGGTGTGCCCCCTAGTGGTCATTTATTTTTTTACGCTTACGTCAGTATCTTCGGAGGTCCTCAACGGATTTTCATAAAATTTGTCAGTTAGACATCTATTAGTGAGATGATGCTATCCGTCTGTTTTCGTACGAATTCGAGGTACTTTGCGCCACGTAGTGGCCATTTTTACTGTTTTTGAGTTCGCTCTTCTATCAACCAAACAGCTCTAGGGATGATTTTGAAAATTGCCTCATGTGTTTTTACTGTGAAGAGGCCAGCTGACGATGATTTTCCGACGATTTTGACTACTGTGGAGTCTCGTAGTGGTAGTTTTGTTTGTTTTTTCGCCCATGGCTGTATCTCCTGAACCCCTCATAGGATCTTGATGAGATTTAGGAGATGTGTTTCTATGGAGATGACGACCTCTCTGACTACTGGTGTGCCCCCTAGTGGCAATTTTAGGTTTTTTACGCTTAGCTGTGTATCTTGGGAGGTCCTCAACGGATTTTCTTAAAATTTGGCAGTTAGGCACCTATAAGTGAGATGATGTCATCCTCGCGTTTTTGTATGGATTCGAGGTACTTTGCACCACCTAGTGGCCATTTTTAATGTTTTCGAATCTGTTTTTGGCATCCGCCCTTCTATCAACCAAACCACTCTAGGGATGATTTTGAAAATTGGCATGTATATTCTTGTTGTGAAGAGGGCAGCTGACAATGATTTTTCGATGAGTTCGACTTCTGTGGCACCTCCTAGTGGCAGTTTTATTTGTTTTTACGCCTGTGGCTGTATCTCTTAAACATTCTATAGGATCTTCATTGAATTTTGCTGCTGTATTTATATGAACTTGTCAACAGAGGATGACGACTTTCGTATGGATCGGGTTACCGGTGTGACCCCTAGTGGCAGTTTTACTTTTTTTACGTTTACCTTGTATCTTCAAAGATCGTCAATGGATTTTCAAAAAATTTGGCAGATAGGCATCTATCAGTGAAGTGACGCTATCATGCGGTTTTCATTTGAATTCAAGGCATTCTGCACAATCTTTTGGCCATTTTTACTGTTTTTGAGTTAACTTTTTTGTTATCTACCCCTCTGTCAACCAAACCACTCTAAGGATGATTGTGGAAATTGGCGTGTATGTTCCTAATGTGAAGAGGAGGTCTGATGACGATTTTCCTACAACTTTATCTGCTGTGGCGCCTCTTAGTGGCAGTTATGTTTTTTGCGCCTACCGTATTCACGCTAATAAGCGCCTATGGCGCTTATAAAAATTCACTTCAGGAAGGGGGACGCTTATTATTGCCCAAAGTGGTTGAAACCCGGTCTCCGAAATAGGTGAAATCGTAAGCTAGAATTCATAAAATTTACGCTCTGTGATGCTTCTGTAACCTATGATAGAGTGTCTACAAAACTGCAGTGCATTGCTATCAAAATTTGTCGTTAAATTTAGAGCATTTTTCAGAAAATCCCAGTGCGAAAACCTGCCGACTGATGCGTCACTGCCTCACGATCGCCAATAGATCAACTTGAATTCATGAGTAAAAATATAGTTTCGACTCTACTAATTACTTGAAGTCCTCCTTAAGTTTTCGAAATAGCATCCCTAAGATTTTTGAGTTCCTGTGGAGTCTGGATAGAAAGTCCAAATCTGCGACCTAATTTCCTTAACTTCCTTTTAAAGCTCATATAAGATCTAGAAATTTAAAGAGTTATACTCAACATGTTATAGACACAGTATCTCAAGAAGGAAGCCTTACATTTTGTTCTGGGTGTAAGATGGACATCTCCAGGCTACAGGTGGCGCTGACCTCATTCAAAGGTCATAGCAAGGAATATTGATGCTACATCACAGCATGCTCCGTATAAAGTAAAATTTTCTCATTTGAAAATGTTGCGAGTTGTAATTGAATGATGTAATCGAAGGGTCATTTTCCAGTATGTTGGAAATAGAATGTTGTAAATATTCATCTGGCTTATCTCTACACAAAGTTCACTACTAGGTAATATTGTAGCCTTAAGTGAATATATTTTTAGGCGGCATGTGGCAGTTTAGCCACTCTGTGACATGTTTCTGTGTGGTTATGACCTCCTTATTTTTTGTGAAGCCTCTTATTACCTGAATTTTTCTGTTGTATACCTTTTCTAGGAGCTTGATACAGCAGCGAACCCAACTCAATTGTTACTAGATCACATGGACAGGTGGAAAGTGATAAGGGAAAAGTAAGTATTGCATGGTACAGGGATATACCTGCAGATATGCTCCTATCATGTGTAACGCGAATCGGTGGAGCGACCAGCACCGATCTAACTAGCATCTAAAATCGACTGTTCGTAGCCGATAAAAATATTTGCAGCGTTGTGTACTTTTTCACTTGTTCGTATCGCATACGAGAGAACCATGATGACAACTAATAGAGAGAGTGAAACTAGAGAGAAGTAGACAAATATACCGAGTTTAGTATACGCTAAATATAAAATACAAATCCACAAACTCATCGTTAGCTTCCGTTGTCATCTCTATTTTGACAAATAACCCAAACAGCATAGAAGCAAGAATAATATGCTGAAAAACGTTAAAGTTCGAATAAAATAGACTCAAAAAGCTAGTTGGTTTGGTTGGGATTCCTTGCGGATAAGATCGAGACCCGGCAGAATCCAAAGTTTGAGCATTTGGGGCCCACTTCCATAGGCAAATCTGCACCGCGAATGTACCGAATTAAGCTGAAATAGAGGTCTCAAGTTAAACATAAAAACTTAGTTGTAATAATCAGTGAGTGTTTAGTTACGTGGAAAATGCAGTCTTTGTCAGCCTGTTAATGCTTCTGTGCTTTTGTTTTCAGATGGAGAAAACAGGCCCACTTGAATGAATCGCGATATGCGGAATCTTTAGGTATACTCAAGGAGATGTTTGAATCTCAGTTAAAGGAATAGTGGTTCTTTTGTATTTTGTAAGCACAGTAATTCCGGTATGTGTATTTGTTGACAATAATAAACAATAATAAACAATAATAATATGTTTTAGATTACACAGTCTATGTTGTTTCAGAGATGCATTTTGATAATGCTGAAATTATAGTGGATTCTCCGTAACAGTACATGAAACATCACCACCCTGAGCAATGAAATAAAAAAACACGACCACACTCAGCTGGTACATGAAAAACGATTTTGGAAACTCCACCGACATTATTTTGGACGTGTTGTTTTGAATACAAGCTGATACGAGCCATTGTTCCATGTCGTCGTTAAATGTTTATAATGACTTACTGCTGACACCAAAATGGAAGCGCCCAACCAAAAGCAACAACGCAAGAAATCAACTTGTAATTAAGCGCAAGTCGAACATTCTATCCACATCTACGTGGTCAAAAACTGATTTTTTTTGAATTCTTGATTTGCCTGTTGACTTTTTACATGATGTGTTTTTGCTTCATTATTTTCGCAGCTGACTGACCACCCCTATTGCCTAATAGTATCATCCGATTGTTGAGCACGTGCTTTGAACAAATTCTGGCAGGTCAGTGTTGGCTCTTCAACACAGAAAGAAAATATATATAACGTATATAAAATGAACATAAACTGTTACATTGTTCAAACTAGGTTCAAAGTATTTAGAAGAAAGACCGGCTGTCAATCATTAGCATGTGTTTGGTTGCCAAGGTAACTGGCAGCAGCATATCTTTACAAAATCACCTGCCTCCCGTAGCTATACATGACGATCTAGCAAAGTCTTGTGTGATCTTGCTTTTCTCTCAAGAAACTTGCCTACTGAAGGCACGTCTATCTGTAAGAATACCTCAATTCCAAGACATGACGAGCAGCGAGCGAGGTACGTAAAAACCCAATCACACTGGGGATCACGGCACCACTGTATCGTGTGCGCTATTCCACTTCAGCCCGTCAAAGTCCGTTACTTCAATCCGCTGACGTATATTTTAACTGACATGCTTGAAGTCCCACGTCAGTGTAGCTCTGTGAGGGTAAAATCACCCACTCCCGACTTCAAAAATTTCGATTTTAACCGCCCATGCTCGACTTATGGCCCACCCCCCTTTTTTTCAGATTCCCAATTTAAGCGCCCTGGGCAGTAACCCGGACGAGTACTGTAGCTTAATTACGAACACAAAACTGAACACTCTTACATCGACACTGAGCATATAAAGAACTGACTGCAAGGACACCTGGCGTTGTATATGTAAACTATACCAGCTATAAACATCCCCTTTGCTAAAAGGAGAAAACTCATAATGTCAGTTTTCATACCATCCATGAAACGAGAAAATCTTACAACAAAGTCAATATCTAACATAGTCCTTAAAACGAACTGGTTCACGTCGTCGTAAAGGGGGTCGGGTGTGAGTACTGGTAACGTCTGTATATTTTCCAAATGTAGAAGGAACGAGGATTCTAAAAATATGCTTCTTACTACTGTCTTTATTATTGTTGCGTGACCACGTTATGTCAAATTTTCTTGTGCAAGGAAGGTACATTCATGGCAAAATAACCCCCTCCCCCAGTCGTAAAATGGGCTGGGGGAGGGGTATTTTGCTATAAAATAATGTACCTTTCTTGCACATGAAAAATTGACTTACAAACGTGGTCACATAATAATAATAATAACATGACAATAATACAGACACAGTAGTATTAGTCTAGTCGAAAAATGGCCCCCCCTGCACCCCCCGGAACTTTAACACTTTTTCGGCTTGTTAAACATCTTTTCTGGTTTTCACACATATTTTTCTTTGCAAAAATGCAACTTAAAAGTTGAAGTCCGGGGGGTGCACGGGGGGCCATTTTTCGACTCAACTATATGAAGCATATAATCCTCAGCATTTCTCCTTTCAGAAAATGGAAACTGTTAATGGTTGACAAAACATAGTGTTAGTTTTTCTATATTTGACTTACTGTTGGTGTTGTTTATTAAGGTCCTAGACAACCTCAGTGGCATCTAGGTTCTGTTGTGTATACTACCAATGCTCGAACTGGACGACTGTTCACCCAATTTGGCATGTAAGGAAACTTCAGCTCTTGCCTTGTTATAGTTTTTTCAATTTTTACTTAAGAGTTGAGGTCCTTTATTTAAGGTCCTAGACAACATTAAGCTACATCACAGTAGTTGGAATCGTCCCAAAGTCAACACCAAATTTTATGAAGATCTATAAAGGAATTTGATAGACATTGAGACACAACCAAAATGCCACTTGGGGGTGCCACAATAATAGTGACACTCCGAAATTCAATGTCTGCCGTGCTCATCTCAATAGGAGCACATCTATGAAATTTCACAAAAAGTGTCTCACATCAAAAACAGATGCAAAATGAATGCAAATTACCAGAAGGGGGCGCAGATAGCGCTTCACATAATAGGCACCCCATGATTCCGCATATACATTAGGCCTACTGGATATTGTAAAACAACATTTTTATTTTGATTATAACTTAATCATTGTTAGTGCTGACAGGGTCATAGGAAAACCTATACTGACATTAGGGGGGAGTCCCGGTGGAGGAGACAGCGTGGCTTACAGGTTTGATTTCCAGACTCCCGTTTGGGAGACCCGGCTTCGAATCCTGGCTTCACTGGCTGACAATCGAGCATTGCACAAAGATGTCTCGTACTTCTCTGAGCTCCGTCTTACTAGTGTATGTATGCAAGGGAATGAATGAGAACCTGGATGTAATGCGATAATGGCTCACTGTATGGCAGAACTCATGGCCAGAGCTGTTGTCAATAGTCTATTGAACAATAGTAATTTCAAATATTTATTTTATCAGATTACATATTAAAACTATATTCAGATCCCAATTTTGTTTGCAAATATTTCTTATTTTGAAATATTATGATTTTTGTCTTCTTGTGAATCTCAAATGGCGGAGCCTTCTTAATATCAAAAGTAATGCCATGGAAGGATGATATTTCTCCCACGATCACATGTGTATTGCCCCATCTCGCCTCTTCTGCCTGCTGGTTATCACCCACCCTTGCTATGGCATATTGCATTGAGTTCACCATACGTCTGGAGGTAGGTAACAGTGTCTCACTTTTGTCGTACCTGAGAAGAATTAAAATAATTTAAAAAATGGTTAATATAAAGCTACTTAATAACTGTAAACTTAACTTTTGTCAAAAAATAACTGAACAGTAATCCAAATGTTTCTTAATCACACTAGGAGTGACTTCTGGACCCAGAGTCTGATAATCTCCAAACTCACATTCACGCCATGTAATGCAATTACAAACTTGTAAGTTCATTCAAAGCGTACCATTCAGGAAGTAAATTTTTGAGTAAAGATTCTAGTACAGTGATTAGACGCGGGCTTGGGCATTTCTGAAGTACAAACTGTTGGTTATTGCTCGAGACCGAGCTCAATGACTTGGCTTAACCCCGATGGTCATTTCATGCGAGTAAAAATGGTGCTGGGCGAGTAGAAGTTGACTTGCCGGTCGCCCAGGTGGCGAGCGAATTTTCAGAGCGCAAAAGCACTCTATCGTTTCCCAGATGAACATGAATAAATTTTCTCCCCCTTGCGCTGTTTTTATCATAAATTTAATGTTCAGTTTCATCAGCGTGTCGATGGTCCGGCAGCGTATCGGTGCAGTGCGCTCCAACCGATTCAGCAGATGTCACCCGTTACGCGATTCGTCCAGACGAAAGATCACAGTGTGTGGTCAAGCACAAAGGAATTTGTGAACTAGTCCGAAACGAAGACAAAGGGGGGAAAGGCGGAAGACTAGTCCATGAGCGAAATACCATATTTCTTGGAAATGATTTCTTATAGTAATGTACAATGTCATTTTAGCCAAAATTATTTTATAAGTAATAACATTGAAAACACATTCCATATTCGCCCTAATAAGCGCCCATGCCCCTATAAGCGCCCGCCACGCGTTTTCTGACTTTGCCCAGTCCATGAACGTGTGCTAAAAATGCCTTATCTACAGTACTAAAATTCTACAGTAATGTCTTCAATTTAACAATAATATTCGATAGTCCTGAAAATCATTGTGTGCAGAATTTCTAGACCACGAGCCTGGCCGCTATGTCGGTATTTCGCCGTGACTGTACACTTCAAACTTCGGCAGTGCTTCAAAAAGGACACAATAGTTGCTGATCTCGCTAGGAACGTGTCCCACTATGGTCAGGCCTTTCAGAACAGACGCAGCGTACTTGTCAATGGGATTGCATTGTACATGTAAAAACCCCGAATTTAAACTTGACCAGTGTTAAAGAGCACGTGGCCAAGAAGCGCGCGCTAGGGCCTACATATATGTGGGCCTGCTGGAAAATGAACTCTGATGAGACGCACGCCCTCGCTCACTCGGCGCACACCTGTAGACTAACTTCAAAACAAACGTCACGTGACAACAACATGTGTGTTCATCCTGATTTTTCTTGTGTATTTCGAGGTGCTGCGATCTTTCTAGTGCAGATTTGGACTTAATCTGCATTTAATCCCAATTCCACAGGAAATTAAAAGTCTTAGGGACACTATTTGAAAAAATTAAGGAGGGTTTCACGTAATTTGTTGAGTTGAAATTGTATTTTTACTCAAGAATTCAAGTTGCCCTATCGATGATCGCGAGGCAGCGACTCATCAATTGTAAAGTTTTCGCCCTGGGATTTCAGCACAATTTTTAGAAAAAGATCATAATTTAACAATGAAGTTTGATAGCAATGCACCACAGTTTTGTGGAAAGTCTGTCATAGGTAACAGATACATCAAAGCGCATAGATTTGGTGAATCCTAGCTTCCAATATCACCCTTTTCGAAGACCGGGTTTCAACCGCTTTAGGCTACAACAAGCGCCTGCCCTTTACGAAACGAATTTTTCTAAGCACCCTGGGCGCTTATTAGGACGAATATGGTAGCCCTAATAAATGGTGACATCAACGCACGAAACGATGATTTTATTGACATTGGCAGCAAGTTTGTGGTGACAGACGCAAATGGCCGGGCAACTGAACTTTGAGCTGGGCGAGTAGATTTTCTGGCTTACTCGCCCAGCAGGCGAGCGGGGTTTTGAAACCTAGTGGGTATATCCCTGAGCAGTTGTGCGAGTAAACACCAACAAATCCCTGAGCTTGGCATTTTAATAAATTGTCTTTTGAAAAGCTGTGAACCCACTTCAAATAAAAAAGCAATCTGGGAACCGACATAATTTCTTCAGTGAATACAGTTTAAAAAACAAACTCAACTGAAAGTATCTCAACATTACATGAAGCATCTTGCAAACAAGTATATTGCTGTTACACACGTGTTGCTTGGTGCAGTCTGCTTGGGATTAGTGCGCTTGTGTTTTGCTTCGCTCTTTGTCTTATGTTTGCGGCACATGGTACTCGTGCCAGTTGAAATGTGTTGGAACAAGTAAGTGCAACTTACTGTTTGCTACTACAGGTACTTCCTATGTCAGTTTGTTTAGTTTCCTCCTGGTTGTGATTCAAAAGAGCATTTATGCTGTGGTTTGTTATGGAAGCTCGTTTGATTTGATTATTCAACCAGTGGTGACTCTTATGTTTTGTTATGACGCAACTGAACCATGACTGGTGAATGGTCAAGCTCGAAGCAGTGGACTATCGGTGAAGCAGACAAGCTGTTGAGTTTTGGCACTGTGCAGGGCCCCATGAGACACTTGTGAAGTGTGATAATTTTTCGTGTCAGCAATCATTGTTATGAGTTTATGTGTGTTGCGTGTGTGTGTAGAATAATAAATGATTGATAGTAAACTTTAATCTGCTGTTGTGTTCTGAATAATCGTCTCCCACTAGACAAACTTGACAGGTTCCTAAATCAGTAATGCTTTGCCCATAAACTTCTACAAAAGGTGGAACAATTGCATAGAGGACAATTTACTTACATCCACTTATCATTGTGTTGAAGGAACTGAGTTATTCCTGTCTGAGCGGCATAAGCATCTATATGGACCCTGATGTCTGAAATATCAAAAACTTTCATTAAACTTCCTTAGGGTTATGTCCAAACTAAGCTAAAACTTTGGAACACCAAATCTTAGAAATGACTGGACTCATACGGAGCATACGGGTACTATTATGCCTTGTGCAATGTTCTTCAAAATCCTTTAATGTGTTGTTTTTACAGTGATCTACTTTTGCACAAGGGGCTAAGAAAAATAACATTAGAGATTTTCATGAAAAAACACACAAGCAAAATGATAACTTAGAAAACCATAAGAATTTTTGAGATTTCAATTGATCATTTATATCGAATAAGATTTTATCCTCTTTAGATATCGTTGTTTTGCTATCAATATAGCTTTCTTTTTTTCAAAATTTTAATACAAAATACATGGTCATGTGACCCAGTTAATGTCAGATTGATAAAATCTCAACAATAAATCCTTTTAAATCTTTCAACTTTCAGAAAATATAGACCTTTACCGAGTTAAAATCTAATTTTGTACACATTTGGCTAAACACATACACCCATCGATAAGGTCCTACATACTAGAAGTACACGTGACTAGGCCATCAAACAAAACATTTTAAAACCCAGAGCATCAAATATTATGACCACACAAAAATTAGTTTGGAACATGATGGGGCAGAAAACCAGCCAAAAAGGCCTTTCCCACTGCCTCGGAAGCTTCAGAACACTTCGGTCTTTTATCGGAGTTAACCGCGCTAGTTAACTCTGAAGTTAAGAGGTGGATTTGACAGTGAAGCATCAACGCTGTGGTACAATGATAACCCTTAACTTCAATGCCATCCGATTTATTGGCAAGAGTCACTGAGTTTGCCAACAGCGGGCGGCAACTGGTTAATATTTTTTAATATTTTGCTCCAGTATTTGTTATTTTGGCATTATAAGCATTCTGTTTCAATTTGTCCATGTGTTTGCTGGTTTCTTTCCTTAAAAAACAAAAAATCACTGAACATTTGACAGTGCAAAATCCCTATTTGCAAAAGGTGAAGGTCATATTAGCGCCGGCTTGCGATAACTTCGCTGAACTGTAAATCAGAAGTCGATGTGAACACTCGCGCTTAACTTCTGGATTAATCACAGTTAACGTCGATTGTAGCGAAAGGGCCAAAATAATGGCTATGAACTGAGCTGACTTAAGAGACCACATAACTCGTTCCCCACATGATGTCAACATTGGTCGAATGTAAATACATATGTTTGTCTTGCGTTACCTAATTCAAGTGATAGCAGTAAACACTGACTGAACCATCAACTCACCAACTTCTGGTGGTTCTATTTGATGCATAAATGCTAAAGCTTTCGCTCCTGGATAATTGTCATGGCTGATGTAAAGGAAAGCAGACGTCCCCATCATGTTGATCAGAATCTGCCAGAGGCAGGCAGCAGACAGTAGGAACCATAAAAATCCCTTGTGTCTGTTTTTAATCCTATAACAATTTGAACAAAGCATTCTCAAGTACGCAACATGCAGTAGTTGCCAACTGTGAAGATGGCACTGAGAGTAATCAAATGTACACCTACACCAGCTGCACATGGTAAAACACTTCAAAGAAAAGGTGACTGTATATACGAGCATTCAAGTACACCAGACTGTATTCAAATCATGCACTTTAAGTTAATTACTTTCATTGCTCATTGTCGCAAATGGGCGATAGGTCTACATATCCAGAACAGCAGCAGACAGGTCGCCTCTTACAGTATCTAAGTGAGAACCTCTGCTCACATGCTATTAAACAGGCATGCATGTAACTTGCTCCTTGATTTTACTCCAATGTTCCACATATAGTTGCGTGTCCCTAATAGAGTTATAGACAATAATTGACACAAGCAGACCTGAAGCTCCATTGAAACTTTTTTCACAAATTTGTGAAATGGACATAAATCAGAAAAAATGGGAGAAAATACTTTTTGTGTGTGGCAGTACTAATCAAATCATGGTCTCACCCAGTTATATTTTGCCTCTCTAACAACAGCGAATCAAATCTGACATCTTGTACTTTCAGGTTTTGACCAAATGACAGTAGTGACACGGATTGTGAACAATGTTTCAAGTGATTTTTTTAGTTCGCAAATTCACTACTTGGAAGAAAATGCAAATGGCATAGTGAAAAGCAAATAGCAAACCATCAAATCCTCGAGTGAATAAGCTCTTTTGAAGGGCTTGATTTACGAGCATTTATATTCACCGTATTATTTCTGCAGATAAATGTTCTCACGCAATCGTGAGTTCGACGTGCGCAGTTTAATATTTAATGTGCAATTTGAGTGTGATAAGCATGACACTAAACTCTGCACTTTCAATGTACCGACTTCCAACCCTGTTTAAGAGTTGGTTTACCGACTAATAGAGATAACACATTTTAAATACATGCTAACAGGATGACAAAAGCTCAAAGTACAAAAAGTCAACTCTGCGTTAACTAGTAAGCAAGATATACTTTACCATAACCATTACTTACAGTCTATCACAGCCAACGGCTGCTGTCAAGTTAAGCAAGGGAAGTGCATAAAATATGAATCGCAGTTCCTTGTGCGGGAGATTCGAGAAAAGCACAACAAAAATTAGGGCATATGTGACTAATCGACGAGCCTTCAAATCCAGATAGGCGCCGACTGGTATGAAGGCAACTGAAGTCATTAGCGCTCTTGGAATGGCGGAGTAAAAGTACCAGAGAAAGGGTGATGTCTGAGAGTCAGTTACGGAAATTATGTTCATTTCTATAGGACACACAATGCATTCATAGTCCACCTACTTAAAATCAACGTTTTTCATATGTTTTCAATAATAGATGCTAAAATTCAAGGCAATTCAAGCCAGAATTTTATTCAAGGACTACCCAAGGCCGTGCTCTAAATTCAAGGAGTTTCAAGACAGTGTACGAACTATGTTCAATCTACCAGCATCTCTATAACCAATCATTTCAGTAACGGCCATTTAAAACCTATCAACTAGTAAAGTAGCAATTTCTGAGAGCACCTATGGGTGGTTTTACATCGACAGTCACAGATTTTCATGAAACTTTATTAGGACTTGGTCTACTATATACCTAAATATGCACTGTTTTTTCTGACACAAGCCTCGTTTTTGTTTTTATGCTGATCTTGCACTTTAAACTCAGTAAAAAAAGCTGTCAACTTTGCAAGACTATTGATTGAGACACCTGAAAAGTTAGGAATAGCAGATGTTTTTTCTGTGAATGTATCTGACCTTAAGATCCGGAAACATGTTTGATATTTTAGTATTTAAGTACTGGCTTTTCAAAAAATTGAGAATTTTTGCTCATTTTCAACTTGTTGATTTTGACTATTTTCAATGAGAAAGCGAGTGAAGGATATAGCATGTGTGAATATGAAACCAGAGTGAATTGGCAGTATTGGGCAAGTAGTACATGCATAAAGTCAAAAGTTTGGTATTTTGCCCGCTTAGTGGTTAACATGTACTTTTACAGAGTATACCGTGCACTTTTAGGCAACTCAGACACACTGATTACACAGCAGTTTTGTAAAAAGATGAACTACAAACATCATGATTTTTATGTTAATAGGATACGAAGGTTCTTTTTAATTTAGGACCATTGGAAGTCCTAGAAGGGGGGGGGGAGGCAAGCCATTCCCCCTTCTGTGAACTTAGGTGATTTTTCTGTGTAGTTTGGTGACAACATTCATTTCCAATTAGCAGTGATACGACAAACCAGTCTGCGAGCAAAGAAACTGTAAACAAGATAATTCTGCACGGTAAACAGTGTTTCTAAGCCAATTCAAAACTTACGTTACTGTTGGTGTATTACGAAAATAAATTCCTACGCATGAAATCAAAAAAAGACCAGTCTTACGACATTTCTTATAGTCACTTTTATTCTACATATTTCAAGAGTCATTTTGCTACAGCTTGCAACATCCTTATCAATATGTGAATTTGAGTTTCGGTACTTAAATTAGGTGGTACGATGAAACATGTGCATATTTCAGGTAAAAATTTCAGGGAGATATAAAAACTAGATGGAGAGGTCAATGAGTGTATTAGCATGGTGGTTGGTGCAGTTTGAGATGGATATGAATCCACTGGTAAAATTTCAGCCAATTCTGTGACATGTCATGTAGATTTTTGGACTCCATAGGTTGTCTCAGAAACTACTACTTAAGAATGTTAAACTGCCTTTATCTGAAAAAACTAAGGTCATTGTTTTTAGAAATGGCGGCCACTCAGAGCGTATGAGAAGTGGTATTATGGAAATCAGTTAGTGGAGGTTGTCTCCCAATATAGATATCTTGGAATATTTTTTACACCAAGATTAGTTTGGTCCAAAGCCACTAAAACTCTGGCATGTCAAGGTAGTAAAGCTGCTAAATTAGAAACCGGTGCACGGAATTACCATTGAGCTATCACTTAAGCTGTTTGATAAAATTGCTGTGCCAACTATGTGCTAAGGTGCGGAAATCTGAGGATTCAAAGAATATGAATGGCTTGAAAATGTATATGTTAAATTCTGTAAAATTGCTCTTGCAGTTGGAAACTCTTGATCAAATGCAGCTGTATTGGGTGAATGTGGAATTTATCTGCTCTATGCAAAGTACTATGTCACATGTGTATAATATTGGCTAAAGTTAACGAAAATGCCATCTGCTGGATATGCTGAAGCGGCTTATGACATGTTAGATGATTTAGATCGGAATGGGAGAAGTAGTTGGGTATCTTCTGTTAGACAATTGCTATCAAAATACGGTTTTTATGAAATTTGGTTGACTCAAGATCTCACGTGCGAAGTCTCGTTTTTAAGTATCTTTGCGCAAAGAATTATGAGCAAGGTTGGCGATCAGAAATTGAACATAATGCAAAACTTAAATAACGTAACTTTAAGACTCTGTATTGTTTTGAACCATATCTTAAGTTACCCCTACATAATAGTCTTATTCAAGAGTTTACTCAGTTACGTTGCTCCAACCACAGACTACAAATGGAAGTGGGTGGACACGAGAAAGTGGATTATTATAATAGATTATGTTTGATTTGCAATGATGGTCTTGTAGAGGATGAATACCACTTCCTGTTGATTTTCAAGGGATATTGTGAACTTAGGTCACATTTTATGAACTTGAAGGAAGTTCAATGGAAGCACCCAACTTAAGAATCCAGTATACGCCTGCTAGATAACACAGATAATGTGCATTCCGCCCTTAAAAGAAGAGAACAACACTTAAATGGGTTGACTGTGTGTGCAAAATTAATGTGCCTGTTTATTTTTGTTTATTGTACTTTGGGCCAGAGGCCTGTAATACAAAATAAACATATTGTAAAAACATGTGGCAAATGTGTAGAGATGGAATCCATGGTTGATCTGTTCAACAAAAATTCACTTTCTGAAAAGGCTGCTGTGATGTCATGACCCAATGTGGATAACCAAACAAGTTCTATTAAGAGCATCATAGAATTTGCAACAAAAGATTTGACTGTATTTTGAAATGTCCAAACACTGAGTTAGAGTTGGTTTAGCAGTCAGATAGTGCAGTTGTGTCAGGAGAGCACTTTTGAAGCACGGTCTATGGGTGTGATGCAGCTCTAAAAGAAGTTTGTTATGTACATATTCTGCTTGACAGAGGCTAAAGTGTGTCGAACGTGGAGTATTGGAACGAAAATTACATGTTTTTACCACGCCTTAAACACCATGTTTAACATGTTTTTGCTACATTCTACATGCTGCATTTTACACGTTCTTGCCAAGTTTTACAGGTTTTACACGCCATGTTTTACGTGCCACGTATGACACGCCACGTTTTACACGCCACGTTTTACACGTATGACACACTTTACACAGTGTTTCAATACTCCATGTTCTCGGAGCGTGTCAAACATGTCAAATTCTCAACCGGGCAATAGGGACAATAAAGATTCCCACTGATCAACCTTTGATTACTGCAGAAAGCTGAATATTACCCTGTACAGAAATGCATAATTCCATAGGTTGTAAAGGCCTCTAATTATTATCATTTTAATAAAGTAAAGTGTTGCGAAGCTGAGCTTGAAAGGATACGCCCCAGTTAGAACTTTTATTGAGAATAGTGTTGAACCAGAGAACTTCTCCCTCAGGCCACAACCTCCTTTGCCAGAAGTAGGAGTCCACGCCCACAGTCAGAGCTAAAACAAAAGGTAGTATTTGACAAGTACATCAAAAACCAATGACCACACCCATCTGAGCAAAATGATCATACACCAGCAGCATAATGATAATAAAAACATGACGAGCATGATATTGTTTCAAATATGACTGATTGTCAGCAATGTATTCAGAAAAGAATGATGAAAAACTGCCAGACAATATTACCTTGATAAAATCTCACCAATTTAGGCACAATATGGTAGACAGGCAAAATTTTATTGTCTCAGTTTTCATAAATGATACACAGTAGCAAAATGACACTTTGTTATGCACCACAGCTACCAACAAACGATATTTTGAAAATACAGTTGGCATTCACAACAAATGTTAGAAGAATTACTAGTAAAAAGTAGGATATTGACAATTATTTTTGTACGAAATTGGTGAAATTTTACCACAAGAAATAATTTCAATTTTCATGCATTAGTTTGTAGAGGGTTTTAGTAGGCATTGTCTGTTTTTTTTCAGATGACCGTTATCATTGTTGGAGTGTAGCCTGAATACATATACAAGCACTTAAACAGACCTTGTTCTTATCTACTTTTTTCTCAGTTAAGAGCCAGATCATTATAAACACGTGAATTTCGATGTCCTTGACATATTTAAAAGCACTACACTTTACTTATTTAGTAGGCCAAAACCTCTGCTGCTTCTTCCAAAGGGCCACATAATGGATCTATGACCAGACTAAGTTTAGACCAATCAGAGTGCATACAAGGTAAACTCACCTAAGCTAAACACGGATGCCAGCAGCCCATACTTGAGCAGTTCACTAAATGACAGCCGTCTTTGTAGGAGCTCCATGATCACAAAGGGTCCAAAGAGTAGAGCCAATTCCCCTCTGAACACTACCATGACAAAAGTTGCCGTGATGACAAACTTGTGAAGTTGTCTCTCCATGAAATATGCCATCGAAAGTAATGCTGAAATCATACAGTCACGTGTTCGTCATCATGGAGGTAATGCTAGTAAAGCTAGACGAAAGTTTACAAAATAATATACAGCTACATTGTGCTCACTTAAAGAAATAATTGAAAAAAAGAGAAACCAAAAACAGCGTATGAATATCAATTATAAACTGTTTTTCAAATCAAGAGTTGTTTTTTAGCCCAGGACAAAGACTGAAAATATATTCAATAATTATCGATACTAAATTATGAAGTCCAGTTATAATACATTTCACTTGTCTCTAAAACACAAACTGCTGAATATACGCCACAGGCCTTAATACAGAAATCATCAAGGAAATTTCTTTTAGCCTAGCAATACTCACTAAATGCTAAGGCAAAAATGTTTGGTAGACTCCTGCTAGAGTAAAACACCAGGTGGAACTGTGTGGCTGTGATCAGAAGGAACCATCGTGCAACACTGTAGCCAAATATTTTGCTGATCGCCCCACGGAATCTCAGAAAGGTGTAGAAAACAAATATTCCCAACATGCCTCTGACTAGAAAATATTAATAACTCATTGTAATATGAATGAACAATTAAAGAAACTCTCGTAAAGCCTCCCTTGAAAGGACTTTAGGAGCCTTAGATGTATTGCGCAATAGTTTTGAAATAAGTAAATCCTTCTGATTTTATCGCTAGAACACACACTCATCAATACATGAAGTAGTTTTTTGTGTACCATATAGCACCACTAATTGAGAGCAAAACAAAGAACAAAAGGCCAAAAGAAGTGTGGTGCTGTCTTTTGCATCGGATTGTGGTGCCATGAAATATTGCGTCACCTGTTAGCCAGTTTCTTTTTTCCCCGATTCTTCAATCGACTTCTTTTCTTCCACGAGGTTGCGCACATGACACAACAAATAATTATAGAACTGGTTTCATTTCTTTACAAGTTTTCAGAATTATAATACCAGCAAACCAAGTTTTAGAACAAATTTTGCTGCTGCGAAGCTGTCATCATCTCCTGAGAGATGACGTTTAAAATTTTAGGAAATAGCACGTGTGTTTTGTTTTCAAAACAACAGACTTCCCTATAAAAGGCAGAGAATTATGCAAAAATGACATTTATTAGATTGTTTTCAATTAATCAGCTGCAACCAGCAAGCTGAGTGTCACAACAGCAAGTATTTTTGATATAACAATAGTCATTTTGACACCATAGTAGGTCTTTAATGTAACTAAACAATATATTAACCTAAGGAATACCACAGAAATAATGACAACAATACTAGGCAGCTTACCAAGATATTGGCACATCAATTTTTCAGCAATTCCCAATGTGTCGGGTAACCTTGTGATCCTAGCAACACGAAGAAAGGGGTAGGATAAGCCTGAGATGAGAAGAGGTCCGATGAAAGTGCGCGGCACTACTCCAGGAAACTGGTGGTGATCATACTGCAATATAACGGATAATGTTAGATAACGGAGCTGAAGTTATCTGTGATGTCACCAAATGTTTATGAGCCGCCGACCATGAACAACATATTTGTACAGCGAGAGCAGTACTGCAGACGATATCTTCTGACTTACACCACAAGAAAAATATTCGAAATGTAACAAGAGCAACGTGGAGCATGAAAATGCACCCACAACTGCACCGCAAACAGTATGCCTCTAGGGGTCACCATTAGTATCATAAAAATGGCCATTAGACAGCACAGAATACATTGAACCATCCAAAAATGAGAAGGTGTCTCAAATCTATTTGCCAATTTCATGGAAATCCGTCCAAAAACTTACAATGATACAAAGGCAAACATTAAAAAAAATTGCCATTGTAATGTTTTTCCTCGTGTGTGGGTGGGTGCAGGTGGTTACCATGTGATTTTCTGTGCGCACAAAAAATCACACCATGAGTGTACCACGTATCCGTGCTCATTCTTCTAAGAACGCAGGAACACCTGACGATGGCCGGAGAAGAGACCGACCGAAACGTCGTGACAGTGTATATAGACTAGAGGTCGGTGTAAATAGACCAAGAGATTTTAATAATAGTTACGAAAATACTTGCAAAATCTCTTAAGATCCTGCATACCCAGCCAGAGATGACAAGAATCAAGGCCTTTGTTCATCCAAGGGGAAAACTTTACCTCCCAATCACCGTCAATAGCAACCCTACCGTTTTGCAACCCCTAATAAGCTCTGCCTCTATCATTTTGTACTCCCTCAAATTGTCAACTGAGTGAACCTCGAGGGGAAATTTTCAATCACTTAGAAGAATTTTGGGGCATCCTGAGGGGAATTTTGCGTGATTTTTCACTATTTTGAGAGGGGAATGAGGCCCCAAAATATAGGGATTGAGGACCCTGGCAATAAGTGCCCACATATGTATGTGTACATAAAAATAACAGCGGCAAAAACTATTGAGCAAATTAAGATAAAAATTACCATATAACCATACCTGACTGATGTCCACCACTCCTCTGTATAGGATGTCATGCATTGCCTGCATATTGAAGCTCTCCTCTACTTTGGTAAATGGACAAAGCCACAGGTGGAAAAAAATGGCCCCAAGCAGGAAAACTTCAGCAAGCATGGTTGGTCCTGCAGAGACAAGAACCGAAATTCAATCAAACGGAAATTTGACAACAAAAGGTTGGCAGGAACTCACTGCCAACTAAAATGTACATTATACTCTCAGGTATCACCTTTGCTTGGTAATTTGGTTTGAAAGCACAGTCACCACAGGGAAAGGATACAGCAATCTTGGTATTGTTTGGATGTTTGAATTTTCACCACCTGGGGTTTCGCATAACGCATGGGAAATCAATGCATCGACGTGAAAGTTTCAATGACTCCTACACGATATACGGTAATGTCACCGGATGCTGCGGCATCAGCTAGGTTATTAGGTTTCAGCTCACCGAGTCATATACACTATGACCACACAAGATTTTTAAACAACCTCTATTTTTAACCTAGAAAGAAATTAAATTCAAGGTTCCACATATTTTTTTTTTACCAACAGAGGACATTCAGCTAATAACTCTTTGGCACTGTGAGAGCAAAAAACATTTTTTACGCGATGCAATTTCTAAATCTGGTGTGCAAGGGATAAAACACAACATTTTTAGACATTGGACATTTTCATTTGATTATCCTACCGCACAGTATTTGCAATGTGACAGCAAAGGATTTAAAAAACACTGAAATCTCACTGCTTGTACAAGAGAGCAGAATTAACACTGCCCCCACCAACAATGTTATCGTCATCCAGAGAGAAAGTCAACCTTAATGAGTTACAGATATATGAAAAAATGGCTATGTGTACAAAATGTTGAAGTTTCAATCCCTGCAGGTTAATAATCTTACAAACAACGCCTTAGCACGTAGTTTATGACATTTAAGTGAATGGTAATTCTGCATTAATTTTGCAAAAATCAATCACCAATATGGTTATTGTTTACATTTTTCAAAGGTTGATAACCTTTTTTCAAATACCAGGAGTTTCGTCGAAAGGCGTTATATGCCAACTAGACACAATTCATGCTCATAATATAGATAAAAATGTTCTTAATCTACTTTTGTGAAGGAATTCAAAAAATAGAATTTCACTCGTCAACCACAATGTGAGGTAAATAAGTCAAGAATTACCATAACAGAGATGACAAGACAGTCCAAGTAGACCACTGAATGTAAAGAAATATTGTGAATGAAAGGCCTCTCAATACAAAAACAAAACTGCGGAGCATGAGATCTGTACGTCAGTGGACCTGACCAGCATTCCTGACAAGAGCTGCATACACTGTTCTCAAATGTATCCTGAAGCAACCAGCTTTTCAAATCACATTGTTAAGTCCAGAACTCTTCTAGCAAACAAAAATATATCAAATTTAAATAATCTAAAAAAACAAAATCACAGGCAATTATCTGCACACCAGTCTAACCTTCCAGTTTTAGTCTACCCGAGAGGAGCCAGGCAAGTACGTTAAATGGTTCACAAGTACTTGATGAGTTAGTGATGAATGAAAAAAGATAACCACAACAAAAGATGCCCAACACAGCAATCACATGTTTCGGAACCAGTGAAATGAGACGGATTCACTCACCTGTAAAGGTAGAATTGAATTGACAACAATAAAGCATAAAACTAGTTTTAAAGTCATGGCAAGCACTGAACAGACAGAGCACTCCAGCAGCATCCACTTAACACTAAAACAGTACATTGCACTTATGCCGAGCACAGAGCAATAAATTCCAAAGCCAGGTACATGACAATTTCTCCTTTACAGTAACTTGTGTCAAAGAATCGGAGGAATATGTGAATAGAGAATAAGATCGCCAATAGTTGAAAAAAGGTTGACTAAAATTTGCATTATTTTATTAAGATGTAATACGTTTTAGTGCAGTACAAATTTTTATCAACGTGAAAGTGATTATTTGAGTGAAATTGTCAAGTTTCCCCATATATTCTAAGTTCATGCATACAAGATCTTGAGATTAAGGATGTCTCAAACCCTATTTACAAAAATTGGCCATTTTTCAATATTTCACAACTATCTAGCAAAATACCTTATTGTCATTCTCGGGAACTTCAAATACAAAATACATACCGCGTAGCGAGAAAAAAAAAGATTTAGCAGAACCACCTTGGAAATGCACAGCCCCGTGGATATTTGTTTACTACTTAACTGGTCAAAGGTTAAAGGGCTTTCAATCAAACTGAATCTCCCGCCAGGTACAGAACAGCT
Organism: Phoronis australis; assembly: GCA_002633005.1. NCBI lineage: Eukaryota > Metazoa > Phoronida > Phoronidae > Phoronis > Phoronis australis. The sequence goes on along the minus strand of NMRA01000448.1, from coordinate 348,799 downwards.
TCGTATATCCTCAGTCCTTTCATTTACAAAGTCGCCATAACAAAAATACCTGACGTTTTGCGAGTTGATTTGTCATAGAAACCAAATGAAAAGACTAATCGAAAATTCCTAACAGCGTTTTTGAGGCAACTGGTGAAGTTTTCATTTAAAAAAGGTTTCATTAAAATCGACCGAGAGGTTATTTTGCAATGAATGTACCTTTCTTAAAAATGAGATTTTGACTTAAAAAGATTTTTACTTAAAAATAGAAATGGTACATAAATACAGAAAGTATTTTTATATTCCCTGATCTTTTTTCTTTCAAAGCTTAGTTTTTTGATATACGAGTTAGAATGGAGGCCACTAAATAAGGTTGGAGATAACCTTACGCAAGATTCCAAGTTCACACACAGCAACTCTACCGTATCGAGGTAAAGTAACTTGTTCTAGGGTAACTTTTACCACTTATAATCACTATGTGGTGGAAGTAATTATAAGTTGCCATTATGTACAGATGGGTCTTCTTTTGCACGTATTTGCATCAGCTGAGAGCAACAACTCCTGCCTTATTGGCTACCTGTATGCATGTGGACGCTCCACTTAAAGGTGGGCACAGAGCACTAGCACAAATTGTTCTAGGGTAAGTCTGCACATGGATGGGACTCTAGTTGTTCCTCTATGCTGTGTGAGGCATAATTAACATAATTTGCCAAAAGCCTTAATACGTATGGCGGCCCTATGGGATGACTTAAGTCCTTGCCAGTTGAACTGGCCCAGTTCACATGGTGGTACTATCTAAGACACATAGCCAGTCGTAACCAGTACCTAAAGTGTTAATATGTCTGTGGCCAGTGTCCAGCTAGACAAGTGCCACCGTCTCAACTAGCAGCAAAGATAGTGGCCACACCATACTGATCACAGGCACTCTTGGCAGCTGCTTGATACAATACTCTAATAGTGTTTGATTTTACTTTATTTCTGTTTCTGTTGACTAAGGACATTATTATATCCCAAAATTTCAGTTGATCCCTTCTTGTTGTTTTATTTACCTATATTCTACATTTCGTGAAACAACAGTATCCTTGGGAGGATCTGGATTGCCTTATTTAGTTTCAGATTTATTTTCTACTTTATTTAATAAAAAGAAATGTACACAACTGCTATCCAGTATGGTTGCTCACCGGGCACTTCCGGAATAACTCAAAGCATGTCAATCTAGAAGAACTTTGTGTCACACATTTTATCTGCGACTCTAACACATTCTCTGGTTACATTTGTTCACATCAACACCAATAAATAGCATTAGTACCTCCATATTTTCGTAATTCAATAGGCAACATTCACGGCAAGGTGTCTTGTCCTACTTGTTCCTTTACCTTAAAAAATGTGCATGCTCAACAGGTCGCTCACATCACCAAAAAGCTTACACATGGGTGGCGCAGCATTGAAAAAAGTGGTGCACCGCCCAGTATAGACCATGTGCAACCTAGTACTGAAAAAAGTAAAGCCCCCCTCCCCCCCTTTGGTTTGCCACCCAAGTTACACCGACTAAAAACAGCAACAGCAGAGGCAGAGTAAATGTAAAGACTCTTGACAGTAATTTTGAGAACATGTCGAACTGACTTGAATTCTACCATAGAACTCTAGCCCTGAAATGCCAACTCCTGCATGTGACCTATGTACTAGTTTGCGAATTTTCAGCTGCCTTCTCGACTGAGTTTTGATTGAGAGTTGTAGATCAAATCAAACCTAATTTCATTGCTTCATTTTCATTTTGTTATTATTGTTCATTAAACAGTACTCTTGTGGTACTGTTCTATACAATCAGCGATTTCTCTGCAAAATTAGTCAACAAACCCGTCAATTACACTGGTCATTCGTTATAAACACCGAGCTGTGGCCTTGGGAGGATGCTGTGGTAGTTAGTTTGGCCTCTGATATCGCTTCGGCTCCACTCATAGAACCACTTTCGACAACCTATCATAGGATGGGGAAAAGTGTGGTGAACCTGCAGTGAGTGTAGTAATATAAAGGCCTCTCTTAATCACTCGGCTACGGGCAATGCTCTTTGGTCGACTGGCCAGGATGCCTGACATTGAAACGAGAGGTACCGGGTTCGAAACTTAGACTGGGCCCCATGTTGGGCATCAATGTAGTGAAAAAATACCTAGTTCAAGGAATATGACGTTATACCACCCGTAAAGAGCAGTGTTAATAATGGCCAGTTTGTGATTTTGAGAACTCAACGAAAGACTGCTAAAAGAAACATTTTGATAACGGGAGTATTTGTTCAACAGTCTTCTAAGGTGTACCTCTATGCGTGACTTTGTTTTTACAATCAGTGTTTGGCATAATTCACCGAAAAGCTTCCAGCATATGACGCACCTGTAGGAGCTTCACCGTCTGCAGTGTTTAATTCATTACAGCTCGAACAAAGACTTTAGTTATCAAAGGTTTTCTTTGAGCAGTCCCTCGTTCAGTTCCCCAAATCGGTAACTGGCCATTTTTACATTGTGCTGACCAGTAGATATGACGTCATACCACGTGCCGCGTGCAGTGTTAAATGGACACTTTCCGATTTTGGAAACTAAACGAAGGACTGCTTGAAAAAAAAGTGTGATTAACGGGAATATTTGTTCGAGTTGGAGGAATAAAGAGGCAGTCTTTATAAAAATCTGATCCAGTAGATTTTCAAAAATCTGTCAAAACCTCAAAATTCAAAACAACTTCATTTTTGTACGTGGATAGGTTTCCTAACAAAAATCTAAATAACACATTTTGTGCACTCAGTAAAACCTAATTTCTCCACTGAAGCACCAGACCACAATTGGGTATATTAGCTATCTCCAAAATGGTATTGTTTTCAGCAACGAAAATGGGTAAGTTACAAAATAGATTGAAAGTTGTACTTTGGTGGCTGGAATAACCAATGTATACTGTAAATAACTATTTGGCATTCACTCAGATTTGACAGCTTTGTGCTAGAGAAGGGAGATAATCTCCAGACCACTTTTCCAAGCTAATTTTAGTGGCCGTTTTTGTGACGACCTTACTGCCATATTGCACCTTGGAGCATTTTAAAAAAAATATCGTAATTTAACAACAAAGTTTGATAGCAACGCACCACAGTTTTGTAGAATGTCTGTCATAGGTTACAGATACGTCACTGCGCGTAAATTTGACAAATCCTAGCTTCCGATTTCATCCATTTCGGACACCGGGTTTCCACTGCCTTAGGCTACAACAAGCGCCCCCCTTCTGAAACAAATTTTTCTACGGCGAATATGGTAGACCTAATAGATGGGGACATCAACACATGAAACGATGATTTTTATCGACACTGGCAGCAAGTTTTGTGGTGACAGACGCAAACAGCTGGGCAACTGAACTTCAGGCTGGGCGAGTAAATTTTCTGGCTCACTCGCCCAGCTGGCGAGCAGGGTATTGAAACCTGGGTATATCCCTGAAATTGAAAAAATACTTTTCTTGAAGACTGAATTTGTTGTTGTGTAAAATGAGCGTGACTCACTATATATATAGGCTGTGCATCAATTTCAAACCACGCGCGGTCCTTTGCAGTACGCTACAAAGGACGCTTAATTGGTAAAATTTTCAAAAGTTGAGGCAGAACGCTTCTAAAGTAAAGAGCAGTGAGCGCTTATTATGAAACACTTCAGGTAGGTAGTAGGCGCATGCGTGAGCATAGTCGTTAACGTGAATGTTTGCGGTAATAAGATATTGAAAGACTGCAACAGTAAGAAATGTTATTATAATATGATTTTGCGAGGCAAACTCCATGTAACAGTGGTGACTTTCCGGCTACCGTTGCCACCTACACTGTACCCTTTTTAGCCACTTGGAATAATTTTATTTTTAATTGTCCAGGGAGCGAAAAATTAGCGGGGTAGGTGTATGAAAAGAGAATAAAAAGTTCTCTAACCACAATTTTGCATCTACCCATTTAATTGCAATAGCTGGTTACGGGTATAGAACATCGGCCTAGGAAACATCGACCTGGGGAAATATCGGAACAGGAAAATATCAGTTCTAGGCTAGTGACTGTACATCGTTACCAGAAAATATTGTAAAGCATCAAGTCTTTTACAACCGCCGGGAATCTAAATTAAGTTCATTGTCAAATAAACCATTGGCACCTGGTGCTTAACAGAGCCAAGCCACTGCACTCTTGCATTTAAGACTGTTGCTGTTCTCTTTTGATGTGTAGCTTTGGTTTGGCATGTTTTCACACACTTGAACCGCTGGAGTAGGCCTATAAACTTTACGTTCAGGGGCGGATCCAGTATTTAGAGTTGGGGGGAGAGCAGAGTATATAGCCAGTATTTTGCCCGTCAGACATTCGCACCCCAAACTGCTAAATGGGAAAATTTAAGGAAGGGCCATGGCCCCCTTGGCCACCCTCTAAATTTGCCACTGACGTTGGTAGCAACATGTAACAGACGACTCATATGTCACGCAAAAGTTGCCTCAGAAGTAAAGAGTTGAGAATTTTTTGGCCTCTCAAAAATAACTTTGCTGAGGGTCATTCCACAGGAAATCACCCACTAGAGTGTCAGGTCACCATCTCAAAATTGGATGAAAATTTACTGAGATGTTAATCATAGAACACAATGATTACCTGCAAAATTTTATTCACCTAAGTCAAAGGGTCTCCGGGATATGGCCCTTCAAAATATTGGGTGCCATGCCCATTTTTGACCTCGCGAATTGAAAGTTCTGAGATTTTTTCAGATTTTGGAAGCCCGTCACTACAAAATTAAGCATTGGATTGTTCTGAAAATGCTTGTGTAAATTAACTGGATACCAGGCTATCAGAATCAATGATCAGAGTTCACTTGGCTATTGTCTTTCCTGAACTGAGGGGGTCCCAAATGCCAAAAAACTCCAATCACGAATCCTGAATTCGACTTTTGATTGGCTCCAGCATATTAAATAAAACAAATTAAAGCACTTTAACTATCAATAAGTATATTCCTTGTTACTGTTAACTGTAAAAAGTAATGAAAAACTTATTTTGGTGATCAATGTTGAAGCTATGTGGCACTAAAAAGCAGTTTCAGTTAAGTAATGCATTTCTTCAGCCATATTTGGCACCCGAAAAACCAATGTCTGCAGTTTACAATGATATTGAATTTTTTCTCACATAATGAAACATGTATGAAGATTATAAGACCAAAAAGAATTTTGTGTTTAAAACTCCTTCATGGTTAAATGACTCTTTCTTAAATCGAGGGTTTTCATAAAATTTTCTCATCTTCAATGGCGGCAAGGTCATCATGATGGAAGTAATGATTTTCAGGCTCAGGTTATAGAATCACTTTCACGTTTGCTGTCTTGTGCGATAAAAAATGAGATGCACATTTCCAAGTCGTCTGCCAATATAGTGCGTTAACAATTGGGACCGACTACTGGCCAGTGCCGCAGTGCGATTGCTGCACATGGATATTGGACAATAATTTAAGTACATCTTACATGAAAAATAAATCGGTTTCAACGTACACAAGGTTTGATAAGTATAATAATTCCAGGTCGCACTTAGCGACCTGATACGAGCTGGCAAAAATCTCAGCTTGCATTTCCTAATTTCAGACCGCAAATTCGACCTGTACTCTGTAGCTTCATTTTGTTGAGCCCTGCAAGGTGCATGTACATCCCATGCGCAATATTTACAACAACGTGACTTTGATGATTTAGTCAGTGTGAGGCATAATTCACCGAAAAGCTTTTTCTACTGTGCCAGCTAAAGACACTGTCTCAGTAAGTCAGTGTTGAACAACCTGTTGTCTGGTTATCCAAATCAGAGTCAAGGAATCACCTCTGTAGTGAGACGTAATTTGACCTGTCTTTGGGATTTACTATCATTTATTTACTGCACCTCACTTGTGATGACGATGAAGCTAAATCGATTTTCTGTGCAGCTTGCGTGACTCGGTGACTCTCTTTTTGAATTTTTAAAACATTTATAATATTTGTACATAATAAGTAACGTCAATTACCTTATATTACTCCCGTAGGCTATATGATGGGGATGATGTGTTCGATTGCTGTTGCACGTTGGCCTTTTGACCCAATTACATTTTGCAGCATATATTGACGTCATTTTCCAATATGGCGTCTTCCTTGTCAGACGAAGAGTTTCATCGAATGCAGGTATATTTTGCATAAACATCCTTGAAATGTTTCATAATTAATATTGCGAAAAGCTCGTTCTTAAGAATATCAATTGATTGCAAAATTTCCGTCTGTTCCCAATGTATAAAATCTAAATCAAAATTAAGTATTAGCTTGCTATGGTGTTGTTGCAGTGTTGCATTAGCCTATCTGCTATCACACTCCACAGGCACCTTTGATCAGCCCTCATTTATAGTTGAGGGCTGATATAAGGTGCGTGTGAGCCTACTAGTACAGGCGTCCTCAGCTCTTGTGATGGTCCCCAATACACTATATAATACTACTAGGTATGACACTCCGGACTAGAAATTCCACGGGTGCTTTACTTCAGCCATCCATAGCAAACACAAAACTCGATAAATTTACACAAAACAGAGGTTCAACAAATCATGAGGAATTGTTCTTTCTCCCAGCTGTTGTAGTTCCGGTGAATCATTTGAGCCTCTGTTAGCTACTCGCTAACGGGCAATTGCCTATTAGCTGAATGGTTAGCATGCTTGCCGGTTTTATGGGGTCACTGGTTCGATCCGCGGGTCGGGTAATCTCGGTTATTACTACAAATGGCGTAGTCAGCAAACGGATGATCTACCGATGAAGCACTGCCAACTTCTAAGTACCCACGGACCTCGGGACGGCGCGCATGGAAGGTTCCAGGAGTCAAGGACCTGTATGAGAGACTACCTTGTGTTCACCTGTGTTGTGGTGGTAAAGGAACCAAGGGACGTTGATGACCTGTATGCGAGACATCCTGGTGTTCACCTTCCTGGTGGCGTGCCTGTTCCGTAGGGAAGGGGGGAACGTTATAGATGTGCTTCCAGTGAATCATATGAGCCTCTGTTAGCTACTCGCTAATGGGCAATTGCCTATTAGCTGAATGCCATTCAGCTAATAGGCAATTACGCTTGCCGGTTTTATGGGGTTCGCTGGTTCAATCCCTGGGTTGGGTAATCTCGGCTATTACTACAATACCATTTACGGGGTCCTGCTTCACCCAGCTGTACCAGTAGTTACTTAGTCCTAGCAGCACTACGTGAAAAAACTCTTATGCAATGTATGTGAACAGATGTGGTGTGTTTTAAACAAAGTGCTTCCTTGTCCTCTAGAGGGCACTGGTATCCAGTACCACGTGACCAGTCTCCATTTTGCTATTTGAAAGTCTCCCTTTCAACAATCTATCCTCATGGACCAAAGACTTCAGAGGGTACGCTAGTAATCTCCCAAGCATACTCATCTTGTGTAATCATCAGGTCAGAATACCGAATGTATGATTTTCTGTCTCGACATTATGTGTAGTTAATGCTGCTAGATTACACGATAAATGTGCTTAAAAAATTCACATTCAGTTTTGTTTCCTAGCTATGGTTTATTAACATGTACTTGCTGATTTCAGCTTCAACTGATTGAGCTGAGGACAGAGAACTACCAGATTAATGATAAATCCAAACGACAAGATGTTGGTAAGCAGTTTCTGTTAATATGAAAAATGAGACTTTAGATGAAAATTTTGCCTCTCGCACTAATTTCACTAGTTTTGGATAATTTTTACCACATCACTGTTTAGAAATCATTTATTCACATTTGTAGGTTTTTGAAGAATTTCATTGTAAACTGAGATATCGGCTTGCTTACAATTTTTAATATCAGAAGATAGGATAGAGGACTACATTTCAAAGTAGTTCAATTAGAATTCCTTGTGATAAATTCTGTAAGTAAATTTTGTAATCTTGCCGAGAACATAAGAGGAGTCAAAATTGTGGAATGATTACTATGAGTCTGAGGACTTTGTGAAAGAATGGTTAATATTGGAGCAGCTGCCATAATGAGCTTGATGTAAAATAACATTTGATTAGCAGTTAATTGTCGTTGTTTTATTTGCCTCCGAAGACTCGTGTATTTGATTAGTAATCCTTTTGTCATCGTTTTTAAAGCTTTATGATATTTTATTTCGATGATAACATGTCATCAATGTAGGACACAAAACATGATGAACTAGACGTGAAATTTCTTTGTTTTACATAGCACTAAAGTGTTTTGTATTGTTCAGCTTCTGAAGCTACCAATACAAATCTTTTGAAAACTTGTGGACATTCTCATCAATTTTAATGCAAAAACACCACCTGTTTGGTAAATAGTTTTGTCCAAAAATTGGTAAGGTTTTACCATTAAAGTGGTTTGTTTATAACACTCGGAGATTAAAAAGTAGCAATTGTCTTGAGAGTGAGTTTCACAATTGAATATTGCATTTTTAAAAGGGTTGTTTTTGAGTGAAAGAGTGTTTGGAAGCGCTTAAACATAACTAAATGCATTTCATTCTGTTTCAGAACTGCAGAGTCTACAAAAACAATTGGATTCAATCAGCAGAGATTTAGACAGAGCAAATAAGGCTGTCTCCAAAAGCAAAAAGGCGAAAGTATGTAGGCACTTATTACAAGTTGAACAATATCATCTCGTATCTGCTAACACAGCGTTAATTACATGGACACTATTGTCAGTAATAACGGCCATTAGCTTGTTATTGAATTGTGTGTCCTGCATCATCATTTTGATGGGTGTCTGCCAATAGTCTGTCGTCTTCATATGTTGAACAATCTAAGTACCGTAGCACTGCCAATAGTCTGTCGTCTTCATATGTTGAACAATCTAAGTACCGTAGCACTGCCAATAGTCTGTCGCCTTCATGTGTTGAACAATCTAAGTACCGTAGCACTGCCAATAGTCTGTCGTCTTCATATGTTGAACAATCTAAGTACCGTAGCACTGCCAATAGTCTGTCGTCTTCATGTGTTGAACAACCTTAGTACCGTAGCACTGCCAATAGTCTGTCGTCTTCATATGTTGAACAATCTTAGTACCGTAGCACAAAAATAAACAACAGCAATTGTCAAGCCACCTTTTTAAGCTAACAGAATTGCTGGAATAAGGTGTGCTGGAAACAATTGTTACCCAGAATCCAACACCATCCCAAGTAGGTCAAAAGTTCAGCATCTCTGTACAGTGTATGTCAAGTGACTGCTGTTTCCCTTCTTGATGCATCTTCCTGCTTTTCTTCAGGAGGTGGAACTGCTGCTCCTAGATAATGATAGTTTGCAGAGAAAGTTGTCCAGCCAGGAGGAAGAGTTTCAGCTGCAGAACTCTACACTTATGCAGGAGCTGTCTGTGGTATGGCCAAGCTTTATCAAATTGGCGTTAAGTCACAAGAATTTTTTTTGTTAACTTCTGCGCTTTGTTTTATGAAATTTGCTTTATCAAGCTGACATTAAGTCACAAGAATTTCTTTGTTAACTTCTGCGCTTTGTTTCATGAAATTTTGTTGGCAGGTTGGGAGCAGAGCTTTGTTAAATACAACATTAGTTAAAGCCTAATTTAAGACAAACATTCTTTTGGCTGATGTTTTGACGTCAAACGTGATGTTTTATGGGATTTCACATTTCTCAATTACATTTCCTAATAGCGCGTGATAAAATCATCCAAGAAATAGTCTAAGAGTTCATTTTTTTCTTTAATGGGAAAATTCATTCACACGTACTTGAAAGGTCTAATTGACCTAATTACGCTTTTGTTATTCGCTTAATTGGTATTTTAATCATGTGCTTAATTTTTTCGCACTTGTCACATTAGCTCGTTGAATCTAACGAAAGGCTTCAAAAAGACTTGGAAGATCGCCTAAAAGACCGAACAGAAACGCATGAAGATGGCGCTGACTCGGAAGTGCGACGCATGAAAGCTCAGAATGCAGCTCTTCAGCAGAGTCTCTCTGGTAGGAAAAAATTACTGATTTGCCCCATTTTACAAAACTTCATTTAAATTTTGTGTAAATAATATATTACAGTCGTTGAGTTTATATATTATGTGGGCGCATTATGCCATCATCCCTGTCCGTCTGACAATTTTTTTTTTCGTTTACCACCGCCGTATCTGGCAAATAGGTAACTGTTAGTGAGATGACACTACCTTCCGGTTTTCGGTTGTACTGGAGGTTCTGAATGCACCCACTGAAGCACACTGCAGTGCTGTTGGCACATTTCAATGCTCTGCGTTGCTCTTGTTGGATAGAGTCCACATATAGTCACTGTTGTCATAATCATGAAATTTTGCAAGTAAGTTTCTGTTAAGGAGACGACGGCACCTTCTCATTTTCGGATGGATTTGACGTATTCTGCGCCGTTTTGAAAATTTTTGACATCACCCTCTCCATCCACTAAACCGCTTGAAGGATCATTAATTCTGTTTCCTACTTTTTTGGCTTTTTCCTACTTTTTTCTGAAATTCTTAATATTCATTTTTCCGACTTTTTTGTCATTGCTCTAAAATTTACATCCAAGTTGTTTTTGGAGTTGTTAGTTTTCGTTTTAAGGCTATCTGGAGCAGCACACGAAGGACCTCCAGCACAAACGATGCTAACCGAAAGACTGTGTAGTTAATTAAAATTTCGAGTGTAACATTCGTTTCAAGTTTATTTCATTTACCACTCAAATTAAAAGGATGAAACTTAAGACGGGAAAATGCCTGGGGTTATTTAATATTAAGACGCCTACTAATTATTGACCAATTAATGATTTATGTAAAATGTTAAAAAGTGCAACAGAAATTCTTTTTCCAAAAGATGGTTTAGAGACTCTGGACACCATATCCACAAATTTAAGAAGTGATTTTTTGGGGGTTCGCAGATAAGACGGGGATGTTTGGACCCTTAAGGATAACAAGATCTCCAAAAATGAACTTGTGTAAGAGAGGAAATATGACAATTTTGATTTCTGCTATGGATAAAACATAAATGAACAAAGATACAACTTAACACTTAAAAAACTTTTATTAATTAGGACACTTATTAATGGTCAATTTACGATTTATTTAAACTTTTAAGTGTAACAATTAAAGTTCTTTTCTCCATGATAACAAGTAGCAGCATATATTAGTAAAAACAACTACGGTTTTAAAACAACTTGACATGTTTCGGTGTTATTTATTCAAACACCATCATCAGAAGAAGAGAGAATATAGTGGCCACCTAGCTAGGCCCAGCAACAAGTGATGAAACACAGACACAGTTCTTTTCCCACAAGATAGTTTAGCAACCTTAGACACCATATGTTTATATGAAGATGCAGTTTTTTCCTGGGGTTTATACATAAGACGGGGGTGTTTGGACCGCGAGAAACAATAAGACCCTGTTGTAGGAGGAAAACTTGATTTAGAAGGATCTGAACAGAGAAAAAGACTCAACCTTCGAGGAGCTTGGGAGGGAGTTGTTCAAACAAGAGCTACCCATATTTCTCACCAAGGATTGGTCAAGCAACTTCTGCAGGCCACTTCTAGATCAAAGGGAAGTGTATTTCAGGGTGATGGGAGAGTGCGCTCGATTCTTCGTTGAAGATGGAGAAGTATGCTCAGAATCAGTTCCATCTCTAAATTGTAATTTCTCAGAAGCCGACACCAGTGTCTTCCTTAATGATTGAGACGGACAAGTGCACACCTGGCCACATGGTCATAAGAGCTTCTGTCTAGTTTGCTCCTACACCATGTCCATTGAGTTACATTCACGGTGTGGATGGAGGCTGGGACTGTAGGACAAGGCGATCTGCGTTAGTTGAATGTTACCAAGATGGCTTCTGCGATAGACCAAGCTATGTGACAAGGCGATCTGCGTTAGTTGAATGTTACCAAGATGGCTTCTGCGATAGACCAAGCTATGTGACAAGGCGATCTGCGTTAGTTGAATGTTACCAAGATTGCCACTGCGATAGGCCAAGCTATGTGACAAGGCGATCTGCGTTAGTTGAATGTTACCAAGATTGCTACTGCGATAGGCCAAGCTATGTGTGCTGCACTCCTCGGCCTACATGTGTTCACTGGATTTAACTATACATGTGTATTTGTAAGGAAAGGAAAGAACAGACCATATGCAATTTGTGGCAAAAAGTGATAAGTTCCAGAGAGCCTTTACTTCAGTGAGCTGCAATGTCCCAACAGAAGAAGCCCTCAAAATCTTGCAAGATTTTGTTTTTGTGTTGTTTGGAGCACGGAAACTTGTCCCACTCAAGAAGCACCGGTTCAAAATGCCCACCAATGGATGGGAAAATGTTGACAGCAAATTTCGCATCATTTGATTCCCTAGAGAACAGATGATCCTTGCACTCATTCCAGAGGTTCAAGTCGAAACAGAGCCAGATGACGATGGTGGCGATGCTGAGAGAGATGATGGTGGGGACAGTGATGTCGATGAAGATTATGACGCTCTATCAAGAGAAAAGAAATCACATGACGAAGAAAGTGGCAACAATCATGACTTAGATGTTTGCAGCTAAATTACAGCAGAGTGAATAATTATTTTTGCCTTTTGGATTTTGGTTTTTGTCATATGAAACAATAGACTGTTTCATGCATCACAATCCCATGTACTTTCATTTGTTGCCACTAGATATGCTTCAAGCAGTTTAGCTTTAATTTGAAGCCAGCTTATTTAGTTACCCCAGATGTATCTCATATTTTTGTTTCATTTTTGTTGTATTTGAGACTAAATTGGTCAAATCTTCTGATGTATTTGAAATAATATGTTTTATCCATTGTGGTAATCAAAATTGTCATATTTCCTCTTTTATACAAGTTCTGGGGGGTCTTCTATTCCCTTTGGGTCAAAATACCCTCATCTTATCGCCAAACCCCAGGAAAAATCCAGTGTTAAGGTGTGGATATGGTGTCTAGAGTTACTAAACTATATTTTGGAAAAAGAATTTTTGTTGCACTTAAAGCTTAAAGAAATCGTGAATTGGTTGTTAATTAACAAGTGTCTTAATCAATTACACAAGAATTTTTCATGTCATAATTTGTATGTATTTTTGTTCATTTGAAATAATGTTTTACCCATTGTAGTAATCAAAAATTTTGTATTTTGTCTTTTATTAGTTCGTTTTTGATGGTCTTCTTATCCCTTGATGCGATTTTAATTATTTTTTAGTCAGTTTTTGTCATCAGCTTCAGTCTGTATCTGCCAAACTGCACTAAGGATGATTATGAAATTTTGGCAGATGTGTTCCTACTGACGCGAGTTTTCAAATGAGTCCCAACTACTGTGGTGCACCCTATTGACATTTTTTTTGCATCTACAGAGGTATCCCCTGAACCCCTTGCAAGATGTTTTGAAACTTTTGCAATTGTATTCATACTAACTTAACAGCAGTTGGACGGATTCGACTACTGCTGTTGTTCCCAATTTCATTTTCTTTTTACCTTTGCCTTTGTATCTTTGGAGTTCTTTGATGGATTTTCATGAAATTATGCAAATAGTTTTGAGAGACGGCAATATATTTTGTGCCATCTATTGGCCTTCTTATTATGCAAATAAACACACCTAGAAGCAACACCGTTTGCAGTGCAGCCGTAAACACATTTCAACGCTCTGCGTTGCCCGTTGAAATTTGTAGAGATGGGTTCCTGATGAGAAGACTGATGCTGACGTTGACTTTCGAACATCCTCGACTACTCTGGCGCCTTCTATTGTCTCTTTTATTTTTTTGCATCCGTGGCTATATCTCCTTGCTCTTTTCAAGATGTTTGTGAAATTCAGCAAATGTGTTTCTATGGAGATGGCAACAGATGATGGCGAGTTTCAGACCAATCCAACTACAGCTGTGTTGCCTAGTGGCAATTTTATTTTTACATCTCCTCTGTAACTTCAGAGTTCCTTGATGCTTTTTCATGAAATTTGGCAAACAATTTTTTTATTTATGAAGACAACTACACCTTTCCTTTTGATCCTTCTGATTAATTTGACATATTCTGCACCAACTAGTGGCCATTTTAATTATTTTTAGTCGTTTTTTGTTGTCTGCTTTGTGTGTCTGCCAAGCTTCACAAAGGCTCATTATGAAAATTGGCAGACGTGTTCCTACTGTCAGAGCATGACTGACATTGGTTTTCAAATGGGTCCAACTACTGTGCTGCCCCCTAATAACATTTTTTCATCTAAGGCTATATTACCCAAAACCCAAGATGTTTTTGAAATTTTGCAAATTATATTTCTATTAACTTGACAGTAGATGGATGAATTTGACTGCTACTATGGTTCCTAATGTTATTTTTCACATTTGCCTTTATATCTTTGGAGTTTTTTGATGGATTTTCATGAATTGCAAATAGTTTTGAGAAACGACACCTTCCCATTTTTGGATGGGTTCAATGTATTCCGTGTCATCTAATGGTCATTTTTATGATATAAATAAACACCCCTAGAAGCAACACCTTTTGTAGTGTAGTCAGGCATATTTCATGGGTCCAGGTTGCTGTCATTGGTTTAATTATTACAAATAATGTTTACTAATTCAAGATATGTTAAGCCTAATTAGGAACCCTTAAAATTTTCATGCGAGTATCCCGTGATCGGATGATTAAACCTTCATGAGGTTGGCCGGTGTTAGTTAATTATGTAATGTTTGAGTATTCTATGGCAGTGCGTGCCAGTATGTACAGTTGTGTACAGTACTGAGAGGAAACAGGTGCACTTCCTCTGTGCATTGTCGCAAAATTATGTTCATTTTCCTGGAAAGCTTCCAAAGAATAGGACAGTCAGAACAGTATTGGAGTTGTGTAGATGTGTATAGCAGTGTCAGGACCAGAAATTATGATTTTCCTCTAATTCGAACAAAAAAAAATTCAAGCAAAAGTAACTGACAAAACTGTCATTTTTTGAAAGCTCACTACGTTGTTAAAAATGTACTATTGTGTGTTTTTTTCTATGTCAGCTGTGTAATATATAATAAACTGCAAATAATGAAGTAAACATTTTCTTCCTTCTACTATTGTAGAACATTTTAGTAAAGTAATATTCCACTGTTCCACCCTATTGTGTTCCAAATTCAAGAAACTTTACCATTACTACTTTGGCAGCTAAGGTGTGAACATAGGAGTGTAGTGATATGTTTGTCACTAAAAATGCACTCGTTCATGCCCAACAGGGCAGGTTAATCTTCTAACGATGGACATTGTCTTGTACTCATCTTTGTATGTTTTTACACAGCTCTGCAAGAAAGCCATAGAAAAGAAATGTGCGAGTTAAAACAGACCATTCACACTCTACAGCAGATAGAGGCCAGTAGAGAAAGAAAGCCCCCTGTTGGCGGAGAGAAGTACGTTTAATGTGTCTGTGAGAAGCCCTGCATGGTTGAAAGTCTCGCAGTTGTACTAAAAAGTCAACTATTATTCTATGTAAGAAAACATTCAAGATAACCTTGCTTAGATTGCATTCTTTATCGTGTTCCGTTCTTTTGGGTTTTCTCTGTAAGACATTCGACTCTCATGACATCTGTTGGTGCACCATGCTATATTTGTGTATCCACCTTTTTCAGAGATGAGGAATACAATGTACAAGTTGTTGAAGGCAGCGACGAAGTAACCAGTAAAGGTATAGTGAGACAAGTTGGTCTCTTAACGCATGTTAATCAGGCCAAGTGTGTGTAAAATGTGTTTGCTGTTGGGAGAATGGATGGAGAAGTCTATGATAACCCTGGATATCAGGGTGACTTTGATCTTGTATCTTTCCCTCTACTTTGTCCTTTTTCCTTGTATGAAGACACTGTGAGGAGGTCCCCCCTGCTGAGGTTTCATTTCGTGCTGGGTGAAAAAGTCAGGTGGTCATGCTACAACTGCATAAGTTAGGGAATAGTTTTTGTGTACATCCGCATGATACAATAGTTGTAGTAGTAGTAATAAACTTTATTCACGTTCAAACAGAAATACAATTAATACAAAATCAATCAAAGGTTTTGGAGACTTTGAAGGTATGAAAGGCTCCATTGCCATAGAGCCACCAAAAAAATACAATGTTACAGATAATGAGAATCGCAAATTTTAAATTAGATGAATAATAGATACACACAAAGGAGTTGGGAAGAGTGCGTTCAAGTTCATAACTTTCAAAACAATTGCTCTCGTAAACGAGTATTGCCCCCTTCCCAATGATAGAGTGTGCCAAACGTGTGATGTAGATTGCATTAGTGACTTGCATCGATCAAAAACTTCTTGCTTCGTACTACATTGTTTTACTCAATGTTTTGATAATTGCTGTGAAGAATGATTACAAAATATATGTTAGCTTACTTTCAATTGTTTTTATTTTATTCTGTCGTTTAACATAGTATTTATAGTTTGTTTTCAGTTAATCAGCTGATTAATTGAAAACAAACCATATAATTGGAAATTCCGAGACTGATCCACTACAGAGATAGTAGTCTGTTGTACACGACTTTACTTGTCAGTTGTAGTTATACTTTAACCGTTTCTCTGTGCATTTCACCGAACTTGTGATTTGATAAATAATGGTCTTGTTATTGTATTGGACTTTGTGCGTTGATCATAAGTTAAGAGCATTACTATTGTCCTCAACGGAGGACCTGCGTGGTGTAACCCAGAGAAAATGTTAATGTAGGCTGATGAGTTGATGTGTATTGGAAAAGAGCAAATTGTATTGAAAGTCAACAGCGCTAATTAGGTAATGACAAATCTACAGACTTTGAACTGGAATAAATTAAATTGGCAACAGTGAAGCTTCATTGAAGTAATCGATGTAATTTGGAACATTATTTCACCAAACTAAAAGCTCAAAACAAAGGGTTCCACCCCAAAAACATGAATTACTACAATAGTTTTGAAAGACAATATTGCATGGGACTTTAGGAGAAAGATTTCTACTTATCTCTCTGGAGCTGTAGTAGAAGTAGTATGAATGTTCATTTATTATAGTGACAAACTTAGCCTTGTTCATAAGTACCAACCATATATGAATTGTAATAACAATATGTACCCAGCCCGAATCGGACTTATTTGTCTCTTCGGAATGAGACATAATATTATGACCTATAACAGTGGGCCATGCGTGCTCACACAAAAGATGGTTCCATGTGGACAGTGTGTGGTCATAATATTATGACCTATAACAGTGGGCCATGCGTGCTCACATAAAAGATGGTTCCATGTGGACAGTGTGGGAGGATTTTGTTTCAGAAATGCCTTCATTGAATGCATCCATGATGGAACTAGTTAACAGAGCTGAATCTAAAACACAGGAACTGGAGGAGCAACTGACAGAGCTGACAAGTAGGTATTAACGTGTTTACAAACCAACGGTCACGGGCTAAGTAAGAGAGTGAAAGTTGAGTGCTCTATCTCTGGGTCCAAAGTGACCAAGTGATAAATAACACCTATGAAGTCCCTTCTGACCACCACAGTAAGTGTTCTAATAAGCTAAAACGTATTTCACGACTGGAGAAAGCATCACAAAATCAAATCTAAACTTTTAACACTCGCCACTACAGTGTGAAATGGGGTGTTTAAAGGTAAGAGTGGTCTTGGCTATCAAGCGACACTTGATGTAACAATAACTTCTAGTGCAAACTTAACATCACGGTTTCCACTTCTTGTGCACAACCTGGAAACCAACAACTAAAAGCAATTCCCGTGCATGGAAAAATCTTGGAAAGTGAAATTGGGTTACAACTCTTGAAATCTCATGGAATTTTTATTTGATTTGGGTTGATTTAAATAAAAACAACTCATTTTGCGAGTCCTATATTTTTAGTCCACATATTCCGTTATGCTTGGCAAGAGTCATTAGCAAAAATTGTTTTGATAAATGTTATTTGTGGGAAACAAAACTCTTGGAAATTGTTTATTATTGGTATTGTTGTTATTTGTTTGTATTCTTAATCTTGCTGTACATATTTCATAGTGAACAGTAAGGCAGTCGTGTAAGGAAATAGAAGTTTAGGCTGTATTGATTACAGATACTAGAATATGTATATGCAATAGTTTTTTTTTTTAAGTGATATATATTTACTGAAGAATACACAAGACATACAAAGAAATAATTAATAACAAACCCAGAAACCGCGAAGCATTATATCTGGGTTGTAAACAATTCATAAATGAAACTTAATATACATAGAGGTATATACAATTAAGTAGTATCTAATATAAGTATTCCAATACTTAGATATGCTATTACAGATATATAAAAACAAAAATATGTACAGATTCATGTAGGGAAATCAGATGCAATAGTATAAATAGAAATTTTAATAATTAAATTACTTAGAATTATTATCAACATATAAAATAAATATAAATAATGACACATTATAGAATGTGTAGTTAAAGTTAGTGTAAAAATAGTGAAAAATAGTGAAAATGCAATGACTTGACACAATCATCCAAAATGTGTCAGTTGTTCCTCTACAGACCATCTAAGATATCGTCAATAAACGTGCCGTTTTGCTTTTAAGTTTTTACCTTTCGGTGTGACTGCAATTGCTATATCTGATATGGATGTGTAAATTTCTTTCCAAGTTTTGCGCTTAATTGTAAATGTCTGCAAACTGGCAAATCAGTGTGGGTTTCTGTTTTTAGTCTGAGCTATAAGAATCTTGCTCTGTGAGACTGAGACCTTTTCAGGTTTAAGGCTGAATCTCAACACAGAAAAAGAAGAAAACAAGATCTTAAAGGAGCAGTTACTCTCTTACGAGTCATCATCAAAAGAACAAGTCACTAGTCTACAAACTGAACTTGAAAAGATTACAGAAAAGGTTAAGAAAAAACATGAAAGCATTGTACAGCTACAATCAGAAAAAGAGGAACTATATACCATGTCGAGGTACTCGCTAGGTGTTTTGTCATCATTTTTCTTATTTTGTGTGTATTTATGCTCTTCAGACATTTGAGTTAATTGTCATGATGTCATTGCCATAATACCAAAAGCCCAGTGGTAATGCTTCACACGTTCTGCACACATTATAGTGAACTAGTGAAATTTTATTTTATCAAGTTTCTGCACTAAACAAGGCTTGGAATTTTTCGCGGAAATGCGGATTTCCGCTTTTTTCAAATGTTCTGTCCGCGCATTTTATTATATTTCCGCGTAAAAAAAATCGGATTTGATATAAAATTTCCTCGGCAAATTCCTTTCTTACCGCGGCGTTGCAGACGACGTTCACCTCGAAAAGCGGAAGATGCTCTTTATGTTGCGGAGGAACGTAAATTGTCAACATTGCCGGGGCATCTGGGATAGCGTGGCGGGATTTTCAATGGCGTCTCGTGTTATCGTAAGCCACGGTGACAAATACTACGGCTCTGCAGCCAAAAATGTGTGGGTTGGGAGTGGACGGAGGAGCTAAAAGGACGCAGACGCGTGCTACTGATGGTGGTAACGTTGTTGTTAATTTTTTTTGGGGGCCGTAAAAGTTTCCGCGTTTTTTGTCATTGGTCATTCCAAGCCCTGACTAAAATAGAGAGTAAGAACATTTTAGTTGATTTTTCCAATTATTTTTGCTGCGTAGATGTGACTTTTAATCAGCCACTGCTGTATTATTGCTGTGTTGTGTTTAAACGTGTTCTAGTGACAGTAATGTGTTGTTGCTTTCATTTCTTAAAAATTTCCTCAGCAAAAAGATTGAGGAGCTTGAAGACACTATCAAACGCCATTCTCAGAATTCTCGGGATCAGATGAGCAAGCTGCAGGCAGACTTGGTCAAGTCTACTAATGTAAGTGGCTACTTAAGGTTATCTAGGACCTTGATAAATGACAACTCTTTATGTCAAATATTTTAAAAAATTATGCTTTGTCTCTCATTAAAAGTATATATTTTCTGAAAGGAGAAAGATCGAGGATTCTAAAAATATGCTTTTTTCTACTGCGTCTTTGTTATTGTCATGTGGCTATGTTTTTTAAGGCAAAATTGTCATGTGCAAGAAAGGTACATTCATAGCAAAACAACCCCCCAGCCAAGTTTTTTAAAATGAAAACTTTACATATCTTTGAAATGGTACCTCATGTCATCCACAGCAACTTGGAAGTACCCGATTATGCAAACAGGTGACAGCAGACGTCACAGTTCTAAATAATCTGCCATCATTATCAAGTCGCACTTCTGTAAGATTTAAAAGTGAAATTGTGGTTTAAATATGTCTCGGTACTCTTTTTGTCAACATTTCATTCTATTTTCATTCTTGTTATATTTTACATTGGTTGAAATTGACAATAGTCAGTCCTGTTATACTAATAAACTTGGATTTACGGTTTTGATTTCACAAAATAATTCAGTGTCATTTGACACCATGGGTCAAATAATAATTTGTATTCTAACAAGTAAGAAACTTCATATAATTTCGTCATATTCCTTTCTCTACAGACACAATGTTTTATGGATTTTTCCAGCTACTCGATGAACAGCGGGATAAAACAAATCGGAGAATTCAGGAGTTAGAAGGAACAGTATCTAGTCTACAGACACAGGTAATTTGTGGATTCTTTGCTGTTTGATAAGATTGGATATTTCTTGTCCCTAAATTATTAGCATAGTTGTGGAAAAAACATGATTCTGCGTTGTTCTGAAAAGTATGCTGATCCATAGTCCAAGGTCACACAGAGGTCATTGATCACATGAAGAACTGTCAGTATAAAAGTAGTGCGGAATTACTGTTCAGTAAATACTATACCTTTTGAAATGAGGAAATGATGATTTGCTGACCGGGGAAGTGAAAACATGTTTATATATTGCTCCTTCTGTTCTTCTCAGAACTAAGTGTGTTATAGACATGTTTACCTTTTGTGAAACTGTGATGACTTTTGTGTGCAAATCACTATCAGCTTTCTTTTTACAATGGCTTCACTACACTTCGTCGTACTCTTCAGTTGACCAGTGCCAGTGCAGAATCCAGTGCTGAACTGCTGGAGGAAAATGACCGATTGAAGCAGTTCTGTCAGGAATTGAGTGACAGCTGTCAATCACAGTCACAGGCAACAGAGGATTTAACATTACAGCTAAATGTGAGTGGTTGGAGTGCAATACAGAAAGATGTGTATAGGCTTACATACTGACACATTTATTGGTAGTTGGGTGTTTGGCACGGCATTGCTTCTGAGTTGAAGGATATTATTCTTGTATTATGCACGACTGTTAGCCGTCCAACTTTAGTAGCTGTATGAAGATTACCGAACTAGGATCAAAATTCGGCTCGGAAATTCAGTTCGCTCGTAACAAAGTACTCAAAACGTGTAACAAGTGAAGCCTTTTCTGGTAATTTGTTGTGGACAGAATGCAACCTTGTAGAATCAAAACGATTGAAGAATAACGAAATTAGCCAATAGGTGATGCTCTATTTTGTGGCACTGAAAGCCGAAGCATTTTGAGATCACTTCACAAATTTAGCAGTAGAGTAAGAGTGTAATGGTAATGTATGCTTTTTTTCTTATTAGTCAATAAAGAGTATGGATTTTTATGCACCCACATATTTATATATGCACGCATTATGCCATCATCTCCGTCCGTCCGGCGTCTGCTACTCTATCTTTAAAACCCTTTAACATACGTTCATGAAATTTTGCATATATTTTCCTATCGTGGATGGGACGGCAGGAGCGAACTTTCGGACGGATTCGACAACCGGTGTTCCCCCTAGTGGCAGTTTTAGTTTTTTGTGCTTACCTCTATATCTTCAAAGATCCTCAACGTATTTTCATAAAATTTGACATATAGACATCTATTAATGAGATGACACTATCCTCCCGTTTTCAGATGGATTTGACATAGTTTGCGCCACCTAGTGGCCATTTCTACTGTTTTTAGTCTGTTTTTGGCGTCCACACCTCTATCAACCAAACCACTCTAAGGATGATTGTGAAAATTGGCATGTATGTTCTTACTACGAAGCTGACGATGATTTTCCGACGATTTCGATTACTGTGGCACCTCCTAAAGGCAGTCTTGTTTTTTTGCGCCCATGGCTGTATCTCCTAAATCGTTTGCAGCATCTTTGCTAAATTTAGCAAGTGTATTTAATGATGTTGACAACGGATGACAACAACTTTCGGACGGATTTTTAGGCTCACCTCTGTATCTTCAATGGTCCTCAACGTATTATCAGAAAGTTTGGAATATAGGCATTTATTGGTGAGGTGATGCTATCTTCCCGCTTTCGGATGGAATTGAGGTACTTTGTGCCACCTAGTGGCCATTTTTCCTGTTTTCGAGTCTTGTTTTTTGGCGTCCACCCCTCGATCAACCAAACCATTCTAAGGATGATTTTGAAAATTGGCGTATAGACCTAATTCATACGGCGGACATTAAAATCCAAAGCGAGGCTCATTGCAATAAACAAAGCAGATTAAAGTTGACACTGCGGGAGTTAAATGGCCGGTCTTTCGAGTCCAACCTGGATATTAAAGCTTAAAAATATGTCAATAATTAACTACAGAGACGTAGAGAACATGTCAATGCACCAAAGAGTTGTCTGACGAAAGGGTAATAATTTTTTTTTAGGAAAACTAGGTTCGAAACATGAAAAGTAAATATGACCAAACTGCGGCGATCGTAGTGTTATGGATTAGGTATTATGCTGAATGCAGGTTTACATTTCTTCTCATAAATTCTTGATAAAATTGCTTTCTACACGAACCAGGTCATCCGCTCGTATTTTTGACGAGTTGGAGATATATTCCACAGTTGTGGCTCATCGCATTTTGCTGTCCTGCATGTGCAATTAGCCACATCTGGTTTAATTTGTTGATCAAGAATATTATCTTCAAGCATAGCCTAGGTCCTGGTGAGGTAGGCATTACCGTGACTAACAGTTGATTGGTCATTGATCTGAAAGAGTAATTGATGTTATTAAATATACATTTTTATGAAGATAAAAAACCCGGCATGTAATTGAAAATAAAAATTATTTGGCTATCAATTCTGCTTTCTTGGTTTTAATAATTGCGTCTATTTCATGTGTTATTTGTTTCAAATATCAATCTGGACCAAGTTGAATTATAAAATTAAAACACCTAATTCTTTCGTCCAAAGCATAACCTCGTTTTAGAGCTCAATTTCAATTAACTGAACAGAACACAGTGGCGGATTTAGAGGGGGCCAAGGGAGCCATGCCCCCCCCCCCCTAAAATTCTCCCAGATTCCATTTGGCAATTCAGGGGCGCGAATGTCTGACGGGCAACAACCATGTGGATAAGTCAACAGCTATCATAGTGAGCCTCATTGTGGAACGTGCCTCCTGTCGGTGTGAATTAGGTCTATATATTCGTAGTGTGAAGAGGACGGTTGACGATAACAAATTCGACTACTGTGGCGCCTCCTAGTGGTTGTTTGTTTTTGCAATCATAGCTGCATCTCCTAAACTCACTGCAGGATCTATATTAAATTTAGTAATTGTTTTTTTATGAAGCTAATAACAGACAAAGACGTCTTTCAGGCGGATCCAACGAACGCTGTGCCCCCATAGTGGCAATTTTATTTTTTCTGTTTTCCATTGTTGCTCTGAAGTCCGTTGACAGATTTTTATGAAATTTGGTAAATAGCTTTCTACTTAAGAAGCGATGACATGTTTCCATTAATTTTTCAGATGGTATTAGATGTTTTTACGCCATCTATTGGCTATTTTTATAAAACAAACAACCCTAGAAGCATTCCTTTTGCTGCACATTCGTGGGTGCATTTCAACGCTCTGCGTTGCTCTTGTATTGTTATTCTTTGTCCGATTATATTTGACCAGGTTTTTACCCATGTAGCTCCAAAGCTTTATATTTATTAAGTAGTTTCGTACGAAGGCCACATGGGTGTCCGCGATGCTCCTCTGCAACATATTTGAGTGTGCCTATTAAAGTGCCTGTTCAACAACACGCGTTGTGTATAATGGGTTACTTTCTGTCTCATCGATTGAAAATTCTTAGTGGCAGTCTGTTCCGGTAATGGTTGGTAAAATCTTCAGAATTTTGGTCTTGTGCACAACTATTTCTGAAGCCTCATTAAATTACACTTGAGTAAAAGTGCAGTCTCTGAGAATAGCTGCTAGTTACTGAGATAATTTCTAGAGTGAGATCCGCACGTCATTATTTATCTAGACCTTTTTTCAGCAATTTTACTGTGCAATGCAACGAAATTTCTTAAATCATTTTCATGAAACAGGCCGCAAGTTGTAGTGTGTGGTTCTGTAGAGCAAGTTGAATTTAATTGATGATTTTTATTTAGGAGAGTCAAAAGGCGGTGTCTACGACTCTGCAACAGCTTTGTGATGCACAAAAAGAAAGAGATTCCCAAATACAGGCTGCCCAAGAGGCCAGTCGAGTGAGTATTTATTCAGTCTTACCACTGCAATAGTCCAACTAGTTAATGTAAATGGACTGGTTGACTGTCCCATTCTTCCATCAGTATCTTCAAAGAAAAAGTTCTAATGTAACGGATGTTTTCTCCGTGATGGATTTCTTTGTGTTTCAAAGTTCATTAATTAAAATGTTCATCATATGGAGGTTTCGTTACGAAAGACAGTAGGAAGTAAGCATGAAGTAGATGTGTGAGCTAATTATTAAGCACCATGTTCTTTATTTATTGTTGTATTTAGAATTATGGTGTCCTCTTCAATAATGTCACTACTTTACTGGTGAGGTCTCTTGAAAACAATAGACAATGTTATATAAAAACAGTGCATGCTTTAAACACAATAAAATAACGAGAAAACACAATGCAGGAGAGGAAAGTGTAATAATCCATCTATCTGCCTGATACTTTCTCGTATCACACAACCTCTTTTCAACCTTGTGCTCTAGTTAATGTCTTTGCTCATAGGTGGCAGAGAAGCGCAAAAGGATGCTGGACGAACTTGCCATCAGGTACCAGGAGGATATCGACAATTATAAGGAGACTGTCAAGACGATCAAGGCCGAAGCTGCTCAGTCACGTGATAGTGATCAACAGCGACATCTGATGGAATATGAAGACATTACAAATAAACTGGATGAAGCAAAGGTGTGTTGTACTCATTCAGTGGCGTGAGTGTCTGCTGTAGTCCTCATGATGAGAGCCAGACTTGCCATGTGTCTGCTAAAATGCTGCTTAGTATAGAATGATTAGTAACGAAGATTGAAACCTTTCTGCATTTACCGTATTCGTGTGGTTTAAAATGGAACTTGCACGCTAATTCATTAAATCTCTGTGATTACTAGGCAAAATTAGTTAGAAACACAACATACAGCGACGATGTGAATATGAAGTAGGTTGAAAATTGTCAAATGTTTTTAAGAACGAGTTTTGTGGCGAAAATGACCTGCCACCGTGTCCAGTAAGTATGGTTACGTGGTGCTGAGGAACACTGCATGATGTGCGCTATGTGAGCCTGTGAGGTACATCATTAGTGCAAAAGTCACATATTAGCAAAAAATTTCACATTTAGAAGTTATCAATGAAAACAATTGCACTTTGTTTAGTGTAGATTATGTTAAAATAGCATTGTTGTTTAGTTCCTGCTATGCATTAGCATAGTTGGGAGCATGCAAATGCATCCTTAATGCCCAGTCTAAATATAAAAATAAGATACGTGTGACGCCGAGCATGGGCGCTACACTTAAGTACAGTACTTGCGTTACATGTTAGTATGGTACATGTGTTATGCATGAGTATGGTACATGCGTTATACATGAGTGTGGTATGTGCGTTATACACAAGTATGGCACAAGCGTTATACATGAGTACAATACATGCATTATTTTTAAGTGTGGTACGTGCGTTATGCAGCTCAGTACAAACTTCAAAGCAGACTGCTAAATCTCTTCAGTTCCTGGTGTCATGACTGAGGATCCTTGAAATGGGACCATGTCGTGCACAAGAGAACATTGATAGTGTCTATGCACGTAACTGGTACTGCAGTAGGCTTCAGATAAAAAATAAATCAAATAGATGCTGGAATGCCGTGCAGTTATCGGCGGATAAGAATATAAAATAGTAAAATTAGTAAAAATAAAATGAGAAGTGTCAGTACTAATGTATATTTAAATATTCCCCACGTTTGGACAGATGCATTCTTTATCAAGGGTATGGTACAGACTGCCAAATAGATGGATATAAATAAAATTGCACACATGACCGCATGGTGATACACAATAGGCAGGTTGAACAATATCGGTCATCACAACTAACAGTGGGAATACGTATGACGAGAGGAAGGTCTAAACAGAAACGGATACTTAACTATTGGAGTCTATTCACTACAGATTTGTAGTGATATAGAACCCCTTTGTCCCCGTTTAGACCTCTAGCGTGAGTATTGAATCTGGCAATGAACTCGGCCTCGCACTTTCTCTGTGCTGCCAGACATCAACTCACGGAGAAAGAGCCATCATGCGTACCCCACTGTTAGTTGTAATGACCGATATTGTTCATGCTGCCTATTGTGTATCGCCATGCTGTCACCTGTGCAATTTTATTTATATCCATCTATTCGCCAGTCTGTATCATACCCTTGATAAAGAGTGCATCGCTTGAAACGTGGGGAATATTTTAATGTATTTTAGTACTGACGGTAGTAGTCTTATTTTTAATATTTTTGCTACTCGATAAAAATTGTCACGCATATTTTATTGACATTTGAATTTGGTGACTATTGGCAGTGACTGTGTTGAACCAGATTGCTGGATATGTTGTGATTCATTTGGGAGATTGGAAGTTCAAAAATGTTAGCAATAGTTTGTTTAAACGGATACTAAACCCTGCTTTAATGATTTCAACCAATACTTACTCTGTCACCTGGTAATGCATCATTGTCATTAAGCTTCCATGTTAAAGGCAGAAATCAACTATAAACCGATGTCGCTGATCGGATATTGTTGTTGTTGGTAGGTGCTATTTTCCCATAGTCGCTGTGTAATTTGCTAAAGGCGTAGGTCATGCTTGCCCGTTAAACAGACTTTGAGAGGAGTTTTCAAATTTTTCTCCAAACTTTTGAGGGTTGTCGAGGGTTACACAGCATTATTTTTGTTTCTGAAAACTGGATGAGAACATCGTTTTTAGTATCCATTAATAAGCCAAAACTGGGTGTGGTATCCTTTTAATGTACGCAAATAAAGTAATTACTCGTCCGTTAAATAAATTTACAATGCAGTCCTGTGTTAGACTTCTGTTTACTTTGTGTTTGTATTTTAGACAAAAATCAAGGAACTGGACACCCTCACTTCAGAAGTGGAACCATTACGTGCGTCGTTACAGTCAGCTGAAGAGGCCCGTGATTGGCTGGACAGGAGGTTAAAGGAAACAGAGGCAAGAGAACAACATTTATTTATTTATTGTGATATTTAAAATGAGGGTGGCCTCTTCAGTGATAGCACTGCTTTCCAAGAGTGCCCTCATATGGTCATTATTATAGTTATGATTGTAAAAATAACTCTCTCTGGGGTGAAAACATAAGCTATGCTCAGAGAGATAGGAACCTTGTTTTGGCCCTTCTCAGTGGGCAATTCTGGTTTTTAGTAAAAGAAAACAAGTATTTAGAGCTTTGGCATTGGGACCCATATCTACTCGAAAACAATTAGTCTAATCTCTGATTAGTTACCTAAAACATAATATGTGGAAAACATTCGACTTGATTTGGCGACCTCGGATTTTGTTTGCCTACCTGGTAAAATCTCAAGTCGCCACGCGCCAGCCAAGAACACACTCAAAATAATACAGACGTTTGCCAAAAACCAGATGTGCCTGATTGAGTTTGTCTGCTTTAAGAGGTTAGCATGTGCTGCTTTTCGCTTCAGATATCTTCAGTTGTTTATTTCATTTTCAGCTCCTACCAGCAGCATTTTGGGATCTCAATTCCCTATTTGTCAACCTGGGAACTTAGCCAGGTGGTATTTAGCCAGTTGACGTTATGGTAAGCATCAAACCCTGGTCTTGAATATATGTCTTGATGATTTTGGCTTTAATCCCTTTCAGGAAAGTATGAGTGAAATGAAGACAAAACACAAAGATGAGATGGAGGCCATTAAGAAACAATATGAAGAGGAAATGAACAGGTTACAGACAGAACACGAGACGGCTGTACAGGTAAGACTGTAACTCAGTGACACCTGTTCTCTACAGTAAATCTAGTTGGTACATATATTATGTAACTCCATGTGTTGACTCAAGCAGTGATTTAGTTTTGTAGGCTGAGGCCCCTTTGCCCTGAACGTGTAGAAAGTAGAATATTGATGTTTTCCTGTCGTTGTTTTGTTTTGATGAGCAAGGCTGTCTCGACAGACCTGCTGGAACTTATTAACCATCTTAATATGACTTGAGCCACTGTCATGTTAGGGGGAACATGTGAAAATTCATGATATACATTTGTTTGACTTTGGTCTACAATATTTTTTTCGCATTCTCGGCTACATGCTATTTTGGGAAGAACATTTGTTGTTGATATCTTTTTTAAACATTTGATGGATTTGAATGAAACTTTATGTAGTTATGTATGATTACCATGTGTCGACACAATTTTGTTCTTCAACAAGGGTATTTCAAGTGTTGGTATGGGTAAAAGCATTTCTGGGTTATGTCTAGAGAACTGATTGATAGATTTCAATGAAACTTGACTCAACTGTATGTGATGATAGTGCACCGGCACCATTTGGTTTTCAGGCTAATTTGACAACTGCAGCATCTCCTAGTGGCCCTTATAGCATATCGTATGTGATTCACCGTGGGCGCTTGTCAACCCTCACCCCAGCATTGCTCTTGTTTTAAATGGTAGTCAGCCCTTTTTATAGGCAATTTGATGGTAAACCACAAGTTTTAGTTCAGTAAATATACTGCCTGTGATCAGGTTGGGGATTGATAAACTTGTAGCTCATTGTATTCTAAGTTGATTCCTTTGAAATTTGGATACTGAGTCACGCATGCATACATAATTATGTAATACATATATGTTTTACCTTGATTACCTTAAGTAAACTGCTGTGGTACTTCATAGTTGGTACGCTGCCTGAGTTATTATTAATACAATACTTACAGTCTCAAGGTTCTGATGTTTTTTCAGCGATTAGAGGCGGAAATTTCCGAATTAAAAGAGAAAGATGAATCAAGCCAAGCAGGAATAGCCAAGCTTAAACAAGAGATAAAAGACAGTGTGGATGGTAAAAAACTTCATGAAAAGAAAGGTGCCTCCATAGTGAGTAGTGGTCCAAATAGACAACTTCTGATTTGTTTGAGGTGTTCTTTAACCTTTGGGCAGAGAAATACTTATTTTACACTGAATGTGGCTCAGAAGTGAATTTCTGTTTTGTCAAATAAAGAACATTTTAGTCTATTACAAGCATAGTGGATGCCATAAAACAACATGTGGTAAAGTATCTGTTATTTGCAGCTAGATGATCAGCCTTGAAAATGGAAAAATTACTATTTTTTGCCATTATTTTTGTGCAGAGTAAGTGGAGAATTACGGTAGTGAAGTTTGGGTTGTTTTGTGCACTTTCTGGATTGGAAGATACACTTCAATCATCATTCAAGCAAAGCAGATGTAATGGATTATGTGTTGTTCTGTTGTTTTAAGAGTGTAGCTATTTTTGTAAGGAATAGTCAGATATGAAATAGTGGCAATGATGGTGATTGTAATGGTGAGGTTTGATTTGCCAGTTAAAGGACTTAAAACGTCAACTTCAAACTGAGAAGAAGAAAGGTGAACGATTACAAGAAAGACTGAAGGAGCTGATCACAGAGACAAAGGGTAACCCTGACTGTAAGTGGTCCTTTGGACAGGTACTTATGCTGTTAGAGAGGTGTAAAATTTGTTCTTTACACATGATCATGATTCCCACATCCTGGGTCTTACGGACGCTCGGCATTGTGGGTAAATAGTGCAGAATCAGGGAGGGCGCTCTGGTATTCCAGGAAGTGGTAAATTACTAAAAAAGGCGTTCATACAACATTTTGTGTTTTTTATGTATGAATTTGTATGGGTTGTTTGTTGTAAACAGTTTGAACAGTTTAGTTATTGAGTGCAGTTCCATGCACAAACTTTTCTTTGCATTTTAAGACATTTATACAAAAATTTTTCATTGCCACTAATAACACATTCAAACAAATACATATGAATGTACGCTTGACTATTTGACAGACTCACGCGCACACTCTCACATTAGAGACTAGTCATCAAATTTAACATTTTGTCTATTTAATATTCAATGAAACAAAAGAGCCAAAGAGTACCATCTTTTTCTGAATTTTCCATATTCAGTTTCCAAAATAAAGATATTTTTCCGTTCAAAAATGCTGTGAAATCTTCCTGAAAAGTTCAATTAAAGGGGTAACATTTCTGAATTTGGTCGCAAATCTGACACTTTCCCAAATGGGCAGGTTAAGATTGTGTGGAACCCTTGAAAAAATAATTATCCAAATTTGGTTTACTTTGGAGCATCATCTCTCAGAAATAGCTGATTACAATCTTATGAAACCTTCAGATAATATGGTTTATGCAATGCTCTACAATTTCTTTTTAAAAAATTCAATTGTTGCATGGGGGCTATCAAAAAATAAGATTGATGTGAAAGAACTCAAAACATTCATAAGACGAGAACAAAATATAACGTTATTTTTAAGATATCATCTTGAGAATTTATATCGAACAAAATTTGTTTATGGTTATTGATACGGTTGCTTAGCTATGAACATACATCTCTTTTTTGTTTGCTAAATTAATTCTACGGGTTGTCTGCTTTCAGAAAATATAGTTACCCTTTTAATGAGTTAGTGTAGTTGATATTTGGATAAATACAGACTTGTTGAGGAGGTGCATCTACATACTATTAGCCTTAATTACTACATCTGATTCTGCATGCAATTTTCGAAAGAAAATATCTCTTGCGAGTTATATTTTAAGGCTCGCTATGGTCTGACGGTTAGATAACAATTTCGACTTGAAACTCGTGTGGCAACAATTTGATGAAACAAACTGAAACCACTTTAATCACGAATAGTAACAGATAAGGCAGCAAGCGTACACTTACCTCGATAGTTGTCGAATATAATGTGCCCGCATTTTGAGAACCAGTTTTCTCCACTGAATAGTTGGCATGAAACTGGTTCTCAAAATGTGGGCACGTTACATCCGACTATTACCCCTCTCTCCACCATTTGAATCAATCATGCGCAACTTAAGAAAACCTTGCTATTTATTAAATATGCTGAGAAGAAAATACAGACTGTACCTTTAAAAATGTATTTTCATGCTCCTAACTATGTTGATGTACAGCAGAAACTAAACGACAAGGGTAGTGAACACCATGTACCTTAAACAAAGTGCAGTTGTATTCATTAACAACTTTTCAATGTGAAAACAAAAAAAATCTGCAAATAGGTGACCTTTGCACTAATGACATAACTTGGGGGCTCACATAACCCGCATCATGCTGTGTTATTCCCGAACTGCCACATCATGATACTTGCTGGACACGATTGAGTGATTTGCGACGGATCATTGTCAACACAAAACTCGTTGTTAAAAACATTTGGCAATTTTCAACCTACTTCATATTCACGTTGTCGGTGTATGTTGTGTTTCTAATTTGCCCAAGCAATCACAGAGACAAGGAATTAGCTGCAGGTTCAGCTTTAAGAAAAGACCTGTAGTTGCTATTTTATCATCTGTGGTGATATTGCTTGCGTAATTGACGCAGGGATTTTATATTTTGTTCTTGTCGCAGCCATAGAAGAACTGTTTAATTCCCGAGACTCAGATGACCGTTACAAGGGAGATAACAGCTCTGTGTCATCACTGGGCCACCATAGCACCAGTAGTGGCTACAAAGATACAACGGCAGAGGTGAGCCCCACACAGTCTAGCCAGGATCCCAAAACAGGAATAAAGCGAGTCAGTGGTGTGACTCTCCGTGTTATGGAAATTAAGAAACGCCATTTGAACCATGATGTTATATTGTGTAATAAATAAAACGAAAGGCTGCATTAAAGACCCAAAACACAGGCTTCCACACCAAAACCAAAACTCTGGTCTTCAAAGATGCTACTGCATGCGGCATTAAATCCATGCTTTCGGTAAAATGAAAAATATATTAGCCAAAAAGGATGGTTTCGTCTTTTTCCTTATTCAGATTAGAAGTGATCTTTGGGCATGGGAAGAACTGACAGGTCATTGTTTCAGATCATGTGTAATAAGTTCCAGGTGACGGCCAGAACACTTCAGCTCTGAAAGTCTCTGAAAGATAGTGTCTTGGCAAATCATTGTAACCAAGTTCAGTTTTGACATATGACGAGAAGTCAATAATGTCATTTTCGGAAGTGTAAATAT
The DNA here is from genome assembly GCA_002633005.1 of Phoronis australis. Taxonomy (NCBI): domain Eukaryota; kingdom Metazoa; phylum Phoronida; family Phoronidae; genus Phoronis; species Phoronis australis. The sequence continues at coordinate 316,549 of NMRA01000448.1, read as the reverse complement.
GCCTGAGAAAAAAATAGCTTTCGACACAAGAACATGGTCTGTTGTGTACTTCGCGTTACAGCAACCAGAGATATCAATCATTTAAATCAGAGCTTGATATTGCGTACTGAGCAGATTCACTTTTATTATTATTATAACCAAATCAATTTCGGAGTAGGCAATTTTTATAGTCATTTTCGACGTGCTGTTGTGTTGCAGTCTCCAACATCTAGTCAACACATGGCTTCAGAGGCTGTTTTAGAACAGGAGAACAATGAACTGTTGACTAGACTGGCAGATCTGCAGCAAGACAAGTGGGTAATGGAGGAAAAGGTAACACACGTATAACCTATGAAATGAGCGGTGTAGACATTGGCTTGGATTAATTATCAGAAAAGACGTGTGTTAAAACTCGGACGTTTCGAATTTTAGCAGAGATGATCTTTTCTCTAGGGTCCAACATGACCTTTAAATGACCACTGGTCTGTTTTGTTGATACGTGCCACTCTGACATTAGTGTTCTTGGTAGAAAATTGTTATGATTTCTACTGCATATGTGTCTCTAAGTTACTCTACATAGTTTATGCTTTGTGGGCAAATTTCCCCATTGCACTGTTTTGTCTAAACAGGAAAGTGAAGCATGCAGATACTATTGTATCATCATAACATGTTTTCATGGTGTTCCTGTTGCTTGATTAGAGATGTTATGGTGATCATTGTCGTCATAAGAGGGCACTGCTACTAAAGCTGAGACACGTTACGTTACCATTGCCATGTCTTCATTATCCTTATGTCACTCTCTCTACTGCTGAGGTTTGTCACAGTCATTATTAAATGCTACTAGGTCTGTGATGTGTCATCAGTCATTATCATTACACTGCTTTTGCAGTTGTCGCATCTTGAAACCAGCAACGCAGCCATGGCAGAAGACTTGTTACAGAAACAGGCCATCATAGAGCACTACGCACTGGAGGGGAGGCCTGGTAGGTAGAGAGGTTACTACACAAACAGCTGTCTTAGACTTCTGCATTCTGGAGGGCAGGTCTAGAAGGTAGGGGGCTTATTAAACAAGCAGCTGTCATAGGGCATTGGATTCTTAGGGGAGGCTTGGTAGGTAGTGGCTTATTACACAGACTTCTGTCTTGGACCTCACCATTATGGAGGGGAAGCCTAGTAGGCAGGGATCTTATAACACAAACAGCTTTCATAGAGCGCTGCAATATGGAGAGAGGCCTGGTAGGTGGGGCTGTTGTAAACCAGTGCGCTGTGAAGGCCAGGTACGCTATGTTTGGTGTGACAGTCAGAACACCAAGTATTATTGTAACTAAACAGAGTTCATCATCTGCTGGGTGATTTGTTACTACCTCCTCGTATATAGATTTACGAGACTACATTTTGGTATCATGGAAAATTGTTATTGTCACAGTAATTTTAATTGTGTGAAACGCATGTGTTTAGGATCCTTAGTTAAAACAAAAGTTATCATTGTGCAAAAAAGTAATACCCAAATATTTGTAGTCACGAGATCTTGCTTTCTTTAAAAAATATTATTTTTCACAGAAGGGATGAAACTTCCATGACCTGAATGTTTTTATATGAATCTTGTAACAAAGTCAGTCGCTTTATTACGTTGATTAAAAAGTGTGTCTGGGATTTTTTGCTCAGGCTTTTTATCTCAAGAACTCAGCTGGCAAAAATCAAGAACCGTCTAATCTTGTTATATTCAGGCTGTTATTTGTAAGGAAATGTAACTTGTGAGTTAATTACTCAGGTCTACATTTTCCTAACTGTTTAGTGCTGGGCTGCATTTTGTATGCTGTGGGACGTTAGTTCGCTCTTGTGCAGAAAATTCCTCGCTTATGGAACAGAAACGTTGAATTCAGTCCCACAATTCTGTACTTCAGCTTCACTTTAGTGGCCGCCAGTTTTCAACGTCGTACTTTTCTCGCGGGAATCTTGGTCTACGAGACGCTCTTCTAACTTCCTGTTGCAGAGTTCGTGCCGCCCGCGGCCAAGGAGATACATAAAGACAAGTTGACTGTGAAGCGAGTCATCGATTTTGTCAAGGACAAGGGTGATGAGAATTTGAGAGAAGTAAACAGGAAACTGCAGAGGATGTTGGAAGAGACACTAACCAAGAATGTGCACCTGCAGCAGGTAGGTGGAAGGTGACCTCCTGAATAAAGGTCAGAGTTCATATCTGAGGTTAATTTTGGTGAGCATGATTGAGAAGAGAGTGCTGTTTAAGATGAATACAATACTAGGGTAAATACTATGTATCCCTACCTGGTAGGTCAGAGGTTATAAGAAGGGTCTAAGGTCATGTGAAAGATGAATACAATCAAAAATGCTTGTCAACCATGTGTAGTAAGACATTGTAGATTCTTACCAATTTAGGACACAATGTGGCAGGCAATTAAAATTTTATTTTCTTCCTAGAAGATGAATAGTACAAAATAAATGCTTTATCATTTCTAAATTCTGCACCATAGCTAGCACAAGACCACATATGAGAAATAATGGCCATTCAAAACCAGGGTTGCCTGCTATTACGGATTTTCCCATATTCTAATTACTTTTAGGACCTTAAGAATCGCTACGTGTGAATTTTAAAATGTAACAGATTTTGATCATATCTGTGTCTTTAAAAACTTAGCTAAAAGTAGAAATTATCTTTAATAAAAATTATCAGCTTATTGAAATTTAAATAACGTAAATAGTGGAAAGAGCAAGATACAACCAATAAGATGTATCCTGAGTATCACTATATAATTCAATTTACATATTGGGCTTTCCCTTTCGTGATTGGTCAGTTGAAGTTAGTTTGAGAATAACTGAGCAATAAAAATGCATTTAGTTGACTTTGCGTATTGGGATGTCGTCTGCTCTGGAAGTCATATGAAGATGTCAACTGTGGAATTTCTGAGTGTAAACTTCCAAGTAACTGGATTACATTTAGAAAACAGTAGAAGCAATGCACCAGGTTTCATCACACAGACTTCAACACTGAGAACCCAGGCACCTTTAACGAATACGTGTATCACATTATCCTTTGATTGTGGAAATATTCAAAATTGTTCAAGTTTTCTCTAACAAAACACAGATTTTTCCCATTAAGGATACAGATTATATTCTAAATGTGACATAACAGTTGGCTGCAAACAGTAGTTGGACAGACATGGGATCCTCAGTAGCTCAGTGGTAAGAGCACTAGACTGGCAATCTAGAGACCTGAGGTTCGATTCCCAGTTGGGTTTCCTGATTTTTCTGTGTTTATTTGATATATTTCACTATATGGCAGCTTCAGCGTCTGTATATTTACTATATTTCAAACTGATTGGCAGGCCTTGTTAGAAGCCTTTGAAAAATAAAAAAATGTGATTTTTGTAGGAAATTGGTACAATTGTACCGTACTCTCGTGCTTGCTAACAAAACACCTTACGTTATTAGAAACGTCCTTTCATTGAAGTTGTTCTGTTTTGTGTTTTAGGGAACTCACTACTCGTTTTTGGAGTTGTTTGTTTTGTTTATCATTACTGCACCACATTCACATTGGTTTAAAAATTTGTGGGCATTCACAGCGCTGCTAAATGAAGAAAGGGTACTTCTAGCTATCAGTTTTGTCTTAAGTTAGTGAGATTGTACTGTAGCAGTGATTTTGGAATTTCTGCTCCTTCTGTGTTACCTGTTGGTTTGGTCAAATATTGTTCACAGGTTATCATATGAATAGGTTATCTGTCACAAAGTCGGCTAGTCTGGGCTGTGTTTTACACTTTTGGACTTTTTGCGTGTTTTTGAAGTCTTATCATATTTTCTTAATTATAATTTAGGGGCACATTGTTGTTTGTGCGATTTAGAATTTACGTTTTTATCTAGTAACATGAGATAATCGCTTTATTTTACTATGCGCCCACATATAAATATGTGGTAGTATTATGCCGTCATCCCTGTCCGGTGTCTGTCGGGTGTCCGGTGTGCGCTGCTTGCTCTGTTTCCAAAATCCTTTGATGTATATTCATGAAATTTTGCACACATGCTCTTTTCATGGATGGGACGACATGAGCGAATTTTCGGACGAAACCACCCACTTATGTGCGCCCCTAGTGGCAATTTTAGTTTTTTACGTTTACCTCTATCATCAAAGGTCCTCAACGGATTTTCTTACAATTGGCAAATAGATATTTATTAGTGAAATGACACTACTTTCCCTTTTTTGAATGGATTCAAGTTATTTTGTACCACCTAGTGGCCATTTTTACTGCTTTTGAATCTGTTTTTGGCGTCTGCCCCTCTATCAACAAAACCATTCTAAGGATGATTGTAAAAATTGGAATATCTCTTCCTACTGTGAAGAAGATGGTTAACAATGATTTTCAGATGATTTCTTGTACTGTGGCGCCTCCTAGTTGCATTTCCTAAACCTTCTGCGGGATCTTTATTAAACATGGCACATGTATTTATATGAAGTTGACAAAGGACGACAATGGCTTTTGGACAAATCCGACAAACTCTGTACCCCCTAGTGGCAATTTCATTTTTTTTCTGTTTTCCTCTGTTCCTTTGAAGTTCGTTGATGGATTTTTATGAAATTTGGTAAATAGCTTTCTATTAAAGAAATGATGTTCTTGTTTTGCAATGGATTCGACATATTTTGTGCCATCTAGTGGCCATTTCTTCTGTTTTCTAGTCTGTTTTTGGCATCCGCCCCTTGATCAACCAAACCGCTCTAAGGATGACTTTGAAAATTGGTATTTATGTATCTATTGTGAAGAGGGCGGCTGATAATGATTTTCAAGTGTATCAGACTACTGTGACATCTAGTGACATTTTTTAACATCTGGCTGTATCTCCCAAACCCTCTGCAAAGTCTTTGACAAGTGTATTCAATAAAGTTGACAATGGACAACAATGACATTTTGATGGATCCGACTATCGCTGTGTCCCCCTAGTGGCAATTTTTTTTGATGCCCTCTGTATCTTTGGAGCTCATCGACGTATTTTTTTGAAATTTAATAAACCTGGCAATTTTTTATGCCCTCTGTATCTTTGGAGCTCATCGACGTATTTTTTTGAAATTTAATAAACCAGTTTCTTTTATAGAGACAACAGGTTCCTGTTTTCAAATAGATTTGATGTACAGCAACGGTTTTTATTATCTTGAAATTTAGCAAGTAGGTTTCTGTCAAAGAGATGATGACACCTCATTTTTGGATGGATTTGATGTATTCTACGGCACCTGCTGGCCATTTTAAAAATTTTTGAGTACTTTTTTGATACCACCCTCTCCATCCACGTAACCGCTTGTAGGATCATTATTAAAATTTAGAGATGTGTTTCTGACGAGAAGACCAAGGCTGATGTTGATTTTCGGTTCGACTACTCTGGCGACCCTTAGTGCCAATTTTATTATTTTTACATTGACGGCTGTATCTCCTTTGCCCTTTGCAAGATCTCTGTAAAATCTAGCAGATGTGTTCCTGTGCAGATGCCAACAGATGGCAGTGGGTTTCATACAAATCCTCTATAACTTCAAAGTTCCTTGATGCTTTTTCACGAAATTGGGCAGACAAGCTTCTGTTATGAAGACGACAGCACCTTAGTTTCCTTTTTGTGATGGATTCATCATATTCTGCACTGACTAGTGACCATTTTAATTATTTTTTTGTCTGTTTTTTGTCGTCTGCTTCTGGATCTACCAAACCGCGCAGAGGATCATTGTGAAAATTGCCAGGTGTGTTCTTACTGACAAGAGCATAACTGATGTGGATTTCCAAACGGGTCCAACTACTGTGGTGCCCCCAAGTGACATGTTTTCGCATCTATGGTTGTATCGGTTGTACGGTTGTACAATTGTATTCCTATTAACTTGACAGCAGATGTATAGATTCAACTACAGCTGTGGTTCCTAATGGCAATTTTTTCTTTCACAGATTTTCATGATTTTCATAGTTTTGAGAGACGATGACAATTTTGGATGGGTTCATTGTATTCTGTGCCATTTTTATAATACAAATAAACACTCCTAGAAGCACACCATTTGCGGTGCAGTCATAGGCATATTTCAACACTCTGTCTTGCCCCTTTTTGTTTTGTTGAGAAATTCACATTCCATAAAAGCATAAAGTTGTAAAATGGATAAACATACATTAAAAAGCCTTGGTGAGTAATGACAACAGAGTGAATTCAGACTACTACCGTGGCTATTATGAAACAGCGCCCTCATTGAGTCAACCTGTACAGTTTGAGTATCAGTAGCTGTATATCTACATCTTACATCTGATTTGAACATAACTTCTCACAGTGGAGTACCCTAAGCTGATTACCCTGATATTGTGATATTATAATGCCCATATTGTAATGCCCATATTATAATGCCCTTAGACAGGCACATTAACAATATTGGCACTTCCTCGTTACGTTCCTTTATTAAATTCTTTATTTTAATTATACACATATTCTATTTCAGCAACACCTTTCTAAGTGTTCATTTTGTGTTCATAATTGTAGTCCCTACAAAAATTGTTTTTCTTTTTAAGTTAAGGTTAGTGAACTCTTGATTTTTATGAAGGATGTCTAATTGTGGATGAAGAATTTCTTAATTTCAAACTTGAAACATTGACTACGCTCTGATCAGTTTCAGCATCACAACTTGCAGAGAAGCTCATGAATTATGTAACAGTAACTGTTACTACCTATTTTATAATCATTTTTGTAACCTAAATCCCTATTACCTGGGGATGAAATCATTAATTTATTGTCGATGAATGATCATGTTGTTGCTAAGGAAATAGTTTAGTTTGGTTAGATTTCAATAAAATGTTGCTTAAAATGCGCATGATACAACTGGGAGGTAAATCTGAAAACTCTAATCCATGAGTCTGTTGTCAAGAATTCTCAGGTTAATGCAGATTTGATTTAAGCGCACATGAAATAGAATTACCTTGCAGATACTCCAGGGATAATTAACTTGGTTAAAGTCCTATCTATGGACTGCCAGCACTATCTATAGACAGACTGTCAAGTCTATATGGATTTCAACTGATGAGTACTGCGATGAGTTTCTCATTTAAACTACTCACATGTTTGAGAAATTAACAAGGCATGTTAACATGTGGTGTCATTATGGTTCGTTGAAATATTAGCATCATCACACAACATTTTATTATTTTTATGCATTATCACTTTGGTACGAGCCCCGTAAATTTCATATTCCAAAGAGGACTCCATTGTTTTTCAACTGAGTATTAGAACGGCAAACGAGCATTTGGAAAAATAATTGTTTGTAATTGGAGGTGGTTGATATCTAGCTCATTTCGTGCTGTTAAAGATCAGATCGTGAGTCCGTCGTGCCTTGGTGAAATGAAATTTCTCCAAGTCTGTTGCATTGTCATAAATTTGTTGTGTGCAGTTCTTATCAGATCAAAGTGAAATTTACACACAACTTGTGTCTTGTGAATGGCTCGAAGCCTATAGTTTTGAGGTTAAAATCGGACGTAAGATGATGCTGTGGTGGCCATTTTTCACTTTTTTGGTTTGCAGAGCCATAGCTCCACTGTTTCTGTAGGTATCTTCTGAATTTTTTTGTGGATAGACCATATGAGGACTATCGCGAGTTACCATCCGTTTTTCTTTAGGTGTTACCATTCTCAAGTTATTCAAGATTTTCTAGGGACTGATTTCCAATTAATTGAGTCTTTGTGTCATATCTTCAGCATCCCGTGACGAATCCATCTGGAATTTGGTATGGGAAGAGATCTTTTCAAGCGCCATTAGCATTGTGAAATCCGTTTCTCGCTATGACTTACTGTTCGTGTGATATTCGAGATTTACTGCTTCTTTTATTGACTGGTTAATTATAGCTGCACTTTGTTAGCCTATCACATTAGTGCAAGAGATCACATTTTGCATTTGATAGACATGGAATTTACGTACAGTGTTTATTTAGTCAATAGCCTGAGAATTTTAGTTCTTGGGCGAAATCGGACGCATGATGGTGCTATGATGGCCATTTTTAAATTGTGTTTGCGGAGCTTGTGTTCGGCGATCCTTTGAAAGAACCATTTCACATTTGGTATGTAAATAGATCTCCTCACGGGCTATCTAATGAGTGCCGGGGTCATGATTAATGATGTTTTTGATTTCGTTATCAACCTCACCGTTAATTTTTTTATTTAATAATCCCAAGGGTCGCTCCACAGAGCGTTTTTATTGATTTTTTATTGATACATCTTTTTGTCAGTATTCTTATCTATACTTCCAGGTGTTTGTATATGACTGACATATGTTTTGTATATTGTTTGCGTAATTTTTATTCACCTAACTGCATGACATCTGACTGCACCTCAGCACAACTCGTATTTCAAGACGAGGCTTCACAGTTTAACCTGAGGTGTCATTTGCCAATGTATGGATCCAATACCCTGCATAGGGCTCTTAAGAAGAAAAAAATAATTGGGATGTGCCAATGTTCCCAAAACCCAATTAACTGTGTTTATAAAGATGCATTTGTTCATGTACTTGAATTTTCCTAGGATCAATATGAAAACTGATATTTTAATTTGCTATTGATATGTTACTTATACATTTTGTTATTTTTTTACAATCATTATGTACGCAGTTCTTCAGTACCGCTGTTTAGCCTTTATCATGTGATTCCTATTATCCTTGTCTAATCCATACCCGTACAAGAAATATAAGTAGACCTAAATGTATGTTACATGTATTTAATCATCCAAATTTGATTTTGTACAAATCTGTCGGTGTTTGTTAGTAGTAACAGTATCATCCTATCAAGAGATTTTCTTTGAATGATGGTTGCTGGTTTTGAGAATTTTATTCAGTGACACAGTGATATTCGCCTTCCGTGCTGGTTTTAACCAGTATTTTAAAAAAACACTTGTCATGATACAAATTGGTTACAAAATTAAAAGTAGTGGTTAGACTGTCTATGGTGTTTTTGAAAGGCTTAAGTATTCATAAGAAAAAAAAAACAGTGCAGGTGGTCTGATGTCATTTTGGGTGCATCAGACGTGCGCAGGCCTCATGGTTGGGCCCATTGCCCCACACAGCTGAGCAAAGGCACGAGACCCCAATTATGGCTCTTCGTGAAGAAAATTTTCAAGACTGCCAGTCTCCTTTAGGAAAACGGACAGACGTTTATTCATAAGATACTCATTAGTGGTTTTTAAAATGAGCCCTAGGACGTATATTCTCACTTTTTCACATTTTCTACCTTTATCGTAGCCCCAGAACAGTTACCGTATTAGCCCTAATAAGCACCCATGCCCCTATAAGCGCCCCCCACGCGTTTTCAGACTTCGCTAAAATAAGTCCCTAGTCCATGAACGCGTTGTACAGGCAAAAAATGCCTTACCTACAGTTCTAAAATTTTACAGTAATGTCATCAATTTATCAATAAGATCTGACAGTCCTGAAAAAATCATTGTGCTCGGAATCTGTAGACCACGAGCCTCGCTGCTATGTCGGTATTTAGCTGTGACTATACACTTCAAACTTCCGCCGTGCTTCGAAAAGAACGTAAGTTTTGCTAATCTTGCGAGGTATGTGTCCTGTTATGGTCTGGCCTTTCAGAACAGACGCAGCATACTTGTCAAAGGGATTGTATTGCATCTTTCCCGTACAGATCTTCTCCCTCAACAGGAATCCCAATCTCTTTGTACACGTAAAAACCGCGAATCGAAGACTAATAAAAACTTGACCTTTGTTCAGTTAAAAGCACTTGGTTAAGAAGCGCGCGCTACATTCAAGAATGTGTCGTCGAAGATTAGTCTTCGGGAACTATCCATTCACGAAACAGGTAGCATAGCATCGGCAAGAAATAATTACTGGCACTTATTTCTTCTGTACTCTTACACTTTAGCAGATGAGATCAACAAGTGCTAAATAAAACACATTCTGCTTTACTGCTTGTGTTAATTTCCTTAGTTACAGTGCACACCTAGATCGTTGCATTGCGTTTATTCTTGCTGTCTCACACAATACACAGTCAGACAAACTTCAAAACAAACATCACGTGATAACAACGTGTGTGTTTGTCCAGAGATTTTTCTCGTGTTGCGGAGTACGATCTAGCGCAGGTTTTGACTTAATATGCAGTTAATCCCGGCTACACAGGAACTTAAAAATCTTAGGGATGTTTTTTTGAAAACTTAACGAGGACTCCAGGTAATTTGTTGTCGAAACTATATTCTTGCTCAAGAATTCAAGTTGACCTGTCAGCAGTTGTGAGGCAGCTGTACATCAGTCGGCGAATTTTGGCACTGGGATTTTCTAAAAAATGCTCGTAATTTAACAACAAAGTTTGATAGCAATGCACTGCAGTTTTGTAGAAACTCTGTCATAGGTTACAGATGTGTCATAGAGCGTAAATTTGATGAATTCTAGCTTACGATTTCACCTGTTTGGGAGACCAGGTTTCAACCACTTTTGGGCTGTAATAACCGCCCCCACCCCTTCCTGAAGCAAATTTTTCTTAGCGCCCTGGGTGCTTATTAGGGCGATTACGGTAGTACATTAAGTCGTGATGGGCCTAGTTCAAGTATATTCCGATAAGTGAGACATAAGGATTAAAAAAGAGTGTCTTACCCTCACTGACCTGACAGTTTACTATAAACATGAGTAAAATCTTGTTTTTGATCAACTCTCACTAACACTTCATTTTTGGAAATCCTAGTGAAATCTCAGAGATAAAATCTCACCAATTTCGGACAATAATGATTATGAAATTATGCTGTAATGTCTATCTGTTCATCCTGCATCTGCTGTTGTATGCAGACTGCATAACGTGGTACCCTCTGTTTTGGTGTAAGTTATGATAATAAGTGAGATATTTCTTCATGTGGGTTCCACCTTGGCGGTGATGGTAACCACTCTTATAAGCTGATCGTGCTTAAAGTTGAGTCTGAGTGTGAGACAGCCAAACAGGAATTGACCCATAATGGAGTTTAATTGAAGTTGAAGTTAGTTAGTTTTTAGACAGAAAAGTGAAGGTACATGTGCTAATAAGCACATGAGTTTCAATTTTACTATATTTTGATGACTATATCCTGGAATATGATAATTATTCATTTCAAATGATTAGTTTTACTAAAATTTCATGACAATAACCGTGATATTGTATATATCCGGTCTGACATTAATTGGGCTCCACTGTAGGGTGTGTCCCCTAGGGGCAATTTTAGTGTTTTACATTTGTCTCTGTCTCTTTGGAGTTCCTTAACTGATTTCCATGAAATTGGGCAAATAGGTATAAGTAGTAGAAAGACAATCAATTATACTTCTTCTTTGTTTTTGGATACACCTGCCACCTAGTAGCCATTTTTTGAGTCGCTTTTTGGCACATCTCTCTCACTTGATATTGAACCATGAACCATGTAGCCAGTGGGACAGTTATGTCGTTTTGAAAATGATGTGTAAAACAAGTTATCAGCAAACATGGATTTATTTGGCAGGTTTAAGATAGAGTGCTCAATACTCACTGGCTTCAAAGATAAAACAATTACAGATTTTGAATACCAGTGACTTCAAAATTAGATTCTCATTTAGGAGATTTGACATCATTTAGACTAATGTTATCAAACATAAACGAGTATGTGTTTTTTGTGAACAAAATTAACCTGTGGAACTGACGTGTTGCCAGGCGGGCTGTATTAGCAGATGCATCATCCCCTGCCATAGAAAATGCACGCTTGCTTGCAACAGATGTCGCTGGGATGCATAAATTTTTAGCAAGTGGCTGAGCAATGGGAGGGTTGATTTTCCATCTCTTCAGTCGATCATTGTCAAGAGAAATTGAATTGACTACGGATTTATAGTTAAAGTATTCCATGACAATTCTTTATGTGTGTCACTAAGTCTACTGTCTGTTATATTTTTGTTTTGACTCCTCAGAAATTTACAATACCACCTTACTACACTCCTGGTAAGCGCCAATTCATTTTTGTTTTACCTCAAACACTATTTTGGTTTACCTCAAACACCATTTTATTTTACTTCAAACGCCATTTCGTTTTACTTCAAACACCATCTTCATTAACTTTTTGTTTATTTAATAAATCTTGACTATATATATCAATACATTTTTAGAAAAAACATAGTTTATTTTTACATCTTTGTGGTATTTCCTTAACTTCATATGTTCTCAGTTAATGGAGCATAATGCCATGGTAATTCTCTTCCACTGGTTTCACACAAAATCAATTAATTATATTTTCCATATGGTCAGGGTATGCCAAATAAATTGAATATCCTGACTTCGTAATTAACAGGTATGCGAAATTAAATGAATAATCAAGCACTGCAACTGCCTGCATGTGAGCGTTATACATTGGGACAATGATTTCCCAACATGATTCAATTCTAGTATAAGAGTACTTTACCCCATTGTTGGTGAAACGCTTTTTTGAACATACAGCTCTGAGTGACGCCACACTAATCCAGGTCTCCCCTTTCACCTCATAATTACATCAGCATGAGATATCTCATATTAAAATGGACGAATTATGTGATGTCAATGGTTCATCCCTTATTATCATTATTAAAGAGGTGACTTACTAGAATTAATGACTGGGCTTTGCATTGCTATTTTACCATTAGTTTAGTACATATATTGGTGGCACTAATTGGAACCGAACCGAAAACAAGATTTGTAGACGGAAACCAACCAGACAACTCTGGACCGCAGTTCTCGGTTATTTTGGGTACCCGTTGCAGCCCCAGAAAATTGACGTGTGTGTTCCTACTGGGGAGGATGGCTGACTATGATTTTTGGATGACTCCAGCTACTATGGCGTCTCCTAGAGGCATTTTTTGTGTCCGTAGCTGTATCACCTAAACCCTCTGCAGGATCTTTATTAAATTTGGCAAGTGTATTGCTATGAAGGTGACAAGAGATGACGATAACTTTCCGACGGATGCGACTACCGCTGTGTCCTTTAGTGTCAATTTTAGTTTTTTCTGTATCTGTAGTTCCTGGATGTATAGGTTTCTATTAAAAAGGTGATAACACCATTCCGTTTTCAGATAGATTCAACATACTGACGCTGCCTAGTGGCAATTGTTTCTTAGTCTGTTTTTTGCCTCTGTCGGCCAAACCAATCTTAGACTAAGGATTATAAAAACTGGCATATTTCTTTCTTGCATTGAGTGCTTGGCTGACAATGGTATTTGGACAGGTTTGACTGTTGTAGCACCTTCTAGTGGTAATTTTGGTTTTGCCTGTGGCTCAATATCTTCTAAGTACCTTGATAAATCTTCATGAAATATTTATGTGTTTTTATTCTGAGAAGTACAAAAAATGTGGATTTTTGGTCAAATCTGACTGCTGTGGAGTCCCCTAGAAGCAATTTTGTCTTTCTTTGCGTTCATCTTGATATCTATCAAGTTACGTGATGGATGTTCATGAAATTTGACAAATTAGCTACCATCACATAGACGACAATACAAGCCCTGTATTATACGGATTTGAGCTACGTTGTGGCTCCCTTTGGTCTTTTTATTCGTTTGTTAATTTCTTTTTTGCCCGCCTCTTTATCGTCCAAACTGCGTAAAGAATCATGATAAGGGATGACAGGTGTGTTCTTATTAAGGAGAACATCGCTGTCTTGCTTTGCACCCCTTACAGGCTATTTTAAGTTTATCAACATTGCTCCCGTTAGATGGAATGTGGCATTCACATATCAATGCTCCGCGTTGCTCTTTTTTCGCATAAGCTAGTGTCACATTCTGTGTGTTTCAGAATCTGGAAATGTTGTCACAGGAAATAGTACGGCTCAGTGAAGGAGAGGAAAGCAGTGAAGCGCATGAAGCTGACATCACCAGTTGATGGCAATATGGACGTTTTGGGTGTGCCAAGCTGAGGAAATCTTGCCCGCTCGCCAGAACTTAAGTTTGTTTGAAAAAAATCACGCATGTGCCAAGGTGCAATTTGGACTGGATATTGCACAATGTTCTAGAAAATGTGGGTGCCCAGCATAAGCAGGAAAAAGAAAAATTGTTGTTTTCAAAGTAGATGTATGACTATTCTGTTGTGTATAAATGATAACACTTTAACGTTACTTTAACCAAACACAATTGTCCTAGGAGATGATGAGATTGCTTTTCTGGCTAAAGGAATCAGAGGCCATCGAGATCGAGAAGAACATCAACAATTTTGTGCGCCCAATTGGCAGGTGTGGGCTATGAACGTGGGCCCATCACAAAGTAATTGGGCTGTTGTTGTAAAATGCATTGTCTCCTATAGATAAATGAAATTACATGGGATGGTCTAACTTTTTGGACTCAATTAGATGTATCACACAACTGTTACATTTTACCATGTAGCAGCATCACATTGTAATAAATTGTGTGGGTAAACTTTTTTGTCGGACAACAGTGCCATCTATAGGACGTGTGTGATGAGCATAGAAATTTAAAGCTAGATGGAATTTTGTAGTTGTCATTTAAATTTTGGATCATGGTGCCATCAATGTTTAGTTGTGGAATGTTCATATCTTGCACAAAAGTCACAGATATGAAAAAATCGCCATGTATTGTCTTCGTCTTCTAAGCCGCCTTGTCCAACAAAACTGTAATTATATTTATATCTCCTTGATGTTCTCACTTCACCACGTTGTTGCATGTTTGCTATCATGGAAATTTATCCCACTGTCTTCCATTATTGATGGTTTTGTTACTCTTCGCGTGTAAGCGCAGAGTACTGTTTTTCTTGGGTTTTCTTCTGTTTTCTTCTTTGTCCAACTTTGATGCTTAATAACTCTAAAATGAGTGCAGGTAAGCTCTTTAGATTTATTGTATGATAGTAGTATATAAATTTTGATTTATCATATAATCTTATTCCTAATGTACCGGAAGAGTTCATTTGGTGCACAGGTCATATAATTTTCAAAATGCTACTCCTTCAGTTTTAAAGGTTTCTTCTTCAAATTAGGTGCACAGGTATAACAATTTAAAATAATAACGTTTCTAAGTAATCGGATCATCCATTCAGATTAGAGAGGTCATGGGTCATGGGGTGCCAACTAAGATTTTGAGCTAGACTGATCAAATTCACACATCTCATTGGTATATGCAGTTGAGTTCTAAATTCAAAAAGTTTCAGGTCATTGGGTGCAATTTTCTTCTGAAATTTTACCTTTTTCATTTAACACTTATTCTGATACGTCAACAGTTTGAAATCCGTGATTCTCAGCATTAAATACACTTTTCACGGACTTTGCAATAATTCTACTAAACGGGCTTATGCACCGGATTGAGTCAATTAGTTCACAGATCACCTAATTTTCAAAATGTTATTTCTCAAACATTTTGCAAGGAATTCTCTTCGTTTCAGCACACCGTGAGCGAAAATGCCAATCAAATACCCTTCTTTACTAAGCAATTGGCCCTTCCAATCAGAAACAATAGGCCAAAGGCCATTGAGTGCAAACAAAGACTTATAGCTAGGCACTTTAATTAACATATCTGCTTGGTACATGTAATTGAGTTCCAGTTCTAAAATTTCAAGTCATTTAGTGCAACCATGAGGTCATTAGGTGCATTTGTCTTCTGAAATTTTGACCATTCATTCAACACATATTCTGATGTTTGAAATTTTGACATATTTATTCTAAAGTGCTTAAAGAAAGACATCCGATTCTTAGCATTAATCACAATTTTCATCAAGTTTACTCTTATTCCTTCATCAGGGCTTATAATGCATCGGAAGGGGTCAAGTAGTGCAGCGGTCATCAAATTACCAACATGTAATTTGTCCTAAAGTTTGAAAGAATTTTTTTTATCTTGGTAAATGGGTTGTTGTCAATAACTCTCCGTACCAATTCCAGTAAAACACACGCAGAGTCTATTATTGTCACTCCTTGACAATAATCTCATAGTTTACCTTTACTCTTGTCCTTTCCACCAAGATGTGTAACAGTCGGGGGTAGGGGGGATTAACTGGCACTATAGGAAGGTGGCATTTCTCATGTAGTAGCTATGCGTCTATACATTGCTGCCACCTGTTGGAGGCCTTGTTAGTTCTAGTGATATTGAAAATTGTGATTTTGAGAAAACTAAAGTCTTTAGGGAAGCATATTTAAGTTGCTTGCAAAGTAACACAAAATCATGCTCTTAGGTGAATTGTTAAATAGTTAATTATTATTCAAATATTTTGTTAAGACTTTTTAGCTGACGTCTGTGTATTTCAGCATGGAACTGAAAATTTAATCGTAAACTTGTTCAAAGTGTGCTTGTTGATTTTGTCATTTCGGGAAATGTCAAGTGTGTTCATAAATTTAAAAGATCATTTTGATCCATAAACCTTTGATTAACGCTCATATACATTGTTCAGTTTAGATATCACTAATGTTCACCGCTGCAGACAGTGCGCTTTTGGAAATCATAAATATTCCTGACCGGAACGTATTACTGACCATTGAAATATCTACCGTAATTTATTTAGATTTAAACGGTGAATGATTCTGAGTGGTCATTTAACCTTGTACATGTACATGCATGTATTCCAGTACATAAGTAGCGAAGCTTGTTCCTTTGTTGTTTTGTGTCACACTCATGTTGGTTTGTCGTTTCCAAGAGACATCCTGCTGTTATCTCACCAGGTCATGTGGTGCTGTAATTAGTAAATGGCTGTGGTGCAATTATGATAATTTAGTTAATTCTTCGGAATGATTTGCCACGTACCATTACTTTATGATAGCTGTTATGAGAAAATATTGGTTTTGAATTTTTGGTGATTTTATGTATGGTGCTGATGTTGTTTTTGAAATGCGTTGTGGAACAGTTGTTGACTCGTAAACATTCAGTGACTTCACAGAAAACATTTGTTTTTGGTGGTGAAATTTAACTTCAATTTGATCGGATGACCTGTTCCACCAAAATGTTTCGCGCCAAAAATTTGCTAATCTGATGCATTTTGAGACTTACGTTTAATCTTTTATTTTGAATTCTGTTTGATTGGTCATACTCGCACAAAAAAGCATGGTGTGCTCACTGAAAAGTGTTGTTTTCGATCATATTGTTTACATGTGGCTGTGTTATCAGTGATGTCACCCGATGTTTGCAAGCTGGCAAGAGGCAATGTCTCACATTTCTCTCAGATTTTATCATACCAAGGTTTTCAGTCTCAAAGAGTTGATTTAGTGTCTCAATTGATACCATTGTCATATTTCCAATTGTTTGGACAAGTTTTCATGATGATACATCGATCAAGATTATCAGTAATCTTGTGGTGAAATATGATAAGGAAAATTATAATTCTTTACAGGCCTTGCTTGAGAATATGAAACAAAGTTTTGTCGGCCAGTACAGACTTTCTCAAACTTCTAAGAGATTCAACCTACCACATACACGAGACTGGTTACTGTTCAAAGTTTTCTGCCATTTGTCTCAAAATCAACACACCAATAGGTGTCGCAGAACCTTGACAAACTGCAGAGAGTCTAGTCAAGTAAGCCTAGTAAAAAATTGAATTTTATTGTTTCTAGTCTGAGAATTTGGTGTCGGTATTTTCTGAAAATTGATCCATTTCGTTAATATCTTACTATTATTTTGTGTATTGAAGTGTAGATTATGTAATAAATGTTTGGACAGTTTGGTCTCACAACTTTGGGCGGTGTTTGTAGACTTAGCTAGTGAAGCCAGACATAGGTTTTTCAAGTGTTATTACTTAACATGTATATTTTTGGTGATTTGTAACTTTTCTAACTGCGAGTTTAACATTGGTGCTTATTGCAGAGTGAACACTGAACTGTTCTAGGTCTTTGCAAAATTCCATAAATTGTATTTATTATAAAGATTTGTCATTTTTGGGCCCATGAAAAATCGTGGTTGTATAGAGATAGCATTCCATTTCTCTTGTCCACTGGTTATAGTCATAATGGTTTGACAGATTTTGTTGAAACTCAACACATGGGTGCTTCGTGAACATCAGTTGATTTGCGGCCAAATTCGACTATCGTGGCACCCCTATTGGCTGTTTTAGTTTTTGATGTTGCTTTTCTGTCAATTATTGTCAAAGTGATCTGACAGATTTTGATGAACTTCGCGGAGAGAACATATATAGCAAGGATGCGCCAACTCCAGTCAATTTTCACATAGATTTAAGTGCATTAGCACCTCTTTTTGGCCCTTAAGTTTTTGGCAGGATTTTCGTTGTACATCAATTATCATCAAAATGGCATGCCAGATTTTGATATAAGTTCACATAAAGATAGGTAATGGGTGAGTGTGAGCATCAGTTGATTTTCAAGTGGATGCAACTTCTGTAGCACCACCTGTTGGCCACTTTAGTTTTTTACCAGATGTTGTTTGTCCCTTGATTATTTTCAAACTGTTGGACAGTTGTTGATTAATCTTCAGTAGGGATTATAGTTGGAATGCACCGCCAGCAACAGTTGATTATCAGACATTAGACTACCGTTGCACCCTCTGTTGGCCGTTTTTTTACAAAATAATGTTTATCCTTTGAGTTGTCAAAATGACTTGACAGATTAGAGGGGAGGTGTATGTCGGCTGGTATCTACCAGCGCCAGTCGATTTCCAACTTTTACCAAATCAGTCTAATTTCATATATTTGGTGGGAATAATTAATAGCCCTAGAATTCCCTTTGCCCTGCAGTAGTGGGAGAATTTCAAGAGCACTTTGCCTTGTGATGCATATTCATAGGCACTCACATGGGTGAATACTGTTGTCCTCCCCATCTCGGCAGGTGGGAGCCTGTGTTTGTTGCTGTTTCTTTTAAATCTTTTTAAAAATTGCCATAAAATTGTCGAGGCGGTGTGTTTCTTTCAAGGCGACCGTGGCTGGCATTGACTTTTCAATGGGGTTTCTTCTTCTTCTCGTTCGTCAAATAGTCAAATCTTTACCATGATCATGATGACGAATGTGCGTTGCGCTGCCGTTACCCGCCACAGGGACCCAGTGTATCCGACTTCGGCGTAGGTTTTTATCTGAGTTTCCCTCTCGTAGAGAATCTGCTGTCCGTTGCTTAAAAGCATCCTCTGCCCCTGGTTTTGAGTTAGAGTTTTCTTTCTCTTAGACAAATTGCCTGCCAAGGCTAACGAGTTCTGTTTACCCGTATTTATTTTAAAATCAGAGTTTTCCTTCTCCTAGACAAACTGCCTATGAAGGCTATAACGAGTTCTGTCTACCCGTGTTTGGAACCAGAGTGTTCCATTCTCCTAGGTTGAGTTGGTGATCACGGCACCTTATTCCGTATTATTCCGTGCAACCCCATCTAGAAGGGCTTCCCCCATCCACCACCCTGGGGACGCGCCTCTACGCCTTACAACCACAGCGCGAGGCAATGGGGTTTGATTACTACAGCAGGGATTGTTCTAACCCTCCCCCCGCCCTCGACCTACAACCCTCTGGACCCACCTCTTACATTACCCAAAGCCGCATGGGGTTCGGCTCCGTCAGGTTATTGACTCGCCTTCGGCTTCACTGGGTCTGTACGGCTGACAAACCGGCGCGACTAGTAGCATCATAAACAAGGCGTATATAATCGAACCAGGCGGAACAACACACCTGAGAAAAACGGCAGATGTACCTCCGAAGCACCGAAAACAGACCGATGCGCCTTTCGTTCCATAGCAGGACAACAGTGCTGTAGTGGTAAAATTAGAGGTAAGTAGGCGCCCGAAGCCTTCCGGATCACCTTGAGCACTGAACGTAGCTTACGGTGCGTAGGCGCTACGTTCAAATGCCACAAGGTGGTTGGCTGCGCCTACGTGCGCGTACGCTCCACTACAGCACTGGCGATAGGAATCGCTTACTATTTTTCAGTTTAGCGGATCAGAGCGGGACTACAGCTGGCCTGGAAAGTTGGCACTGCCGCGCACGCGAGCTGCCACGCGCCCTGTCTGCACTGCTGTGCGGATCCAGAGAGTACATAAATGAGATCGTCCACTGTTGAACTATATCTCATGCAACAAAACTCAAAATTCAAATTTATTACTTCAAGACATGGACTGTGCAATAACACTGAAATAAGTGCGGGGTGCTATAGCGGCCCCCAGCCCCCTCTGGTGCGCCGACCATGCAAGATAATTTTTAGGTTATTTTTGAAACGAGGTAAAAAACATTAAACGTCTCTAACGACAGTCGCCGATACCTGACACTGAGTAATTACAATAAACAAAATCGGCGTCAGTGAAGCATGAATTATGATGAAATGCCCTACGTTCAACTGAGAATTACACTGATTTTATCTCAGACAACACTTCAACAGTTGTTCGGAGCTTTTTCAGAAAAGTTTTAATTTTTTTACACGAACGTGGTTTTCTTTTGCTTTTATTTTCACAAAAGTCTGTGAGGCCAGTGATCGTAGACCTCTATGTTCGACCACGTGACGACAGTGAAGTCTTCAAGGAGAGTCGCTCAGTGACGTAATAAGATTATGAAATATGTAAAAAGCGCAAAAATACTTCTAGTTTCACAGGTCGTGGGGGGTGTGGGGTTCGAGGGGGTTTTAGAATAATCCTTTCAGCAGGTATTGTGCCTGATGGATTTTTTTGCTGCATATATGTTTTGCGCTGTGGATATTCATGAAATTTTGAAGATGTGAGAGAGCAGTGCTCTACTGGGTTTTCTCGGGGCCCTACAAGCTATCAAGGACTCTTTGGGTCGCCACGATCGCGCCTTGACGCTGCAATTTTTCTAGACGCCGCCTCTAGTCAATGCAGGTTTTGTCTTCAAATGGGACCACCATTTTTGCTCAACATTGTATCAAGTTCTACATGGCAGGAAATCTGATGCTGCTGGTTTGTGTGGGCACTGAATCCGCACTGCATGTGCGCTACTCCTTCTAGAGGCAGTTTTTGGGGTCCAGTGTCGAATTTGCACAGCGCACCGCCTGGTTGTGATTTAATTCATTTTGTATGTCCTGCCTATCCACCAAACGCCGAGAATCGAAGGAATGTGTGACATTTAGCTGATTAGTTGAAGAACTGTTCGTAGTGTATGCAGTTATAATCCTACCTTCCGTCACAGGTCACTCAGCGTCTTCTAAGATTAAGTACTTTGAGAAGTTAGATGCGATTTCTGGGCTTGGGAAGAGCTGTCTCGCATTTCGTAGGTTGAGATCATTTGGTCAGATTTTATACGCTGAGCCGGTCTCGAGTAAGAACACTTTCTGAGCGCTTTTCATGCCCATAGCTCACTTCCCACCTTAATAGTTAGTCAATTACGAAAAAAGCTAGATACTCTGACGGAACACGGGCAAATCATTTGTCGTGTGGCACCTACCAATTTTTGTATGACTCTGTCGGTAGCGCTGCGGCCCTCTTGACAATTTCGACAGTATTTTGAAAACCCGCTCGAGTCGAAGCTTAATTGGTTTGAAATATTAAAAGTACCATCAATATGTTCACACTTAACTAATAACCAGGTCAGTTAACCAGGACAATCCAAGAATCCGAATTTGATGTGCTTTTAGACTAATGGTGTTTGTTACCGTCGAGATTATTAACAGTTCTGCTATAAATGAGGACAAATTTGTTTACTTGTCATCCACTTCAGTATTATCTCGACCATCTGTGAAATTCGTTTGCTGTTACGTAATCTATTTGTTCAAATAACACCCGTCATTTACCAAGCGAAGTTTGACCAGTGTCGACACAAGAGTTTATTTTATTTCACAACCTATTTTTCCAAAAGTGTTAATTGTTGTCCAAACTACTCTGTCGTTTAACACTTGACACGTTTTATGTTGTGTCTATAAATACTTGAGCTGAATGTAACATTCAGTGAGAATTCAGACATGATGCAAGATCGACTCTGTCCCCATTGTTTTAGTTCGTCAAACTATGCCATGGCCCCCAGGACCGTATTTTCGCGCGGCTCGTTTTGGGATCTGTGTGAAGCATTTGATACAGTGGCAACAGGACTGAGAAGGAGCGGACTACGGGTATTGATGTAACCCCTAACTCGCCCAGGGAGTCATTTGATCTGTAGAACCGTGTATTATTTTCAGCTCAATACAGATTGTTTACTGCCTCAGAAATCTTTCACGTCAATTCAAAAATAGATTTGCAAAGGCAATGCTTTCAAGGACAAAGAGTCAAAAGAGGTTTTGTAAATTCATATTAGACAATGTAAAATTCGTGTTTACATAAGAATATGATCAATTCCACGTTCCCAGTGGTATTTGACTTGAAGCTTTAACAGCCTTAGGATAATACTTGGAAAACGTTTGAGAATTTATTTCCTTGCGCCTTTTGAGCCTAGCTCCAAGTAGCGCTCTGAAGATCCGAGAAGAATTTCACTAGACTTAGCTTACTTAGAATTGAGTTTCAGAAGAACTTATCCAAGTCAACGTATTCCACGGGCGTGGTTGATTCTGCATTGACTCTGCCACCCCGTCCCATGAAATAGAATATCGTCGGTGAGCGGTTTGGTAAGCTAAAGACCTTTAGTTATTCAGGTAAGTACACAAGGAACATAATTCCTGATTGGAATGTTCAGCTGGATATTTATGCACTCGTGAGAGAAAAGAAATAAGGTGAGATTGCCTCTCAAGAATCTTGATCTGTGGCCTGCCCTGTTGATGTCTTAAGTATTTTGAGATGAAGTGGGTTACACATAAGTGAACGGTGGACGGTAACTTCAGACTGAACTGTGACGGTTTATTTGCATCAGGTCCAGCGCTACGTACTTACGATGCACACACTTGAGCGCATCGCTCGAAACGTGGGAGATATTTTAATAAATTTTAGTACCGACGCTCGCCGTTTTAGTTTTACTAGATTTACTAATTTATATTTTTATCCGTCAGTAACTGCACGGCATTCCAGCATCTATTTGTTTACAACGTCACCGGGTGTCGAGAATTGCTTTAAAGCAGTTTGTGCTCTTCAAAAGGATGTGAGAACCGTCTAGAAATAAACCTGATTTCTAATTCTCCTGTTTCTGTTTTGCTCATCAATATATAAAGAAAACCTCCTGAACAACTCTAATCCATCATAACATTCTGTTAATTTCAATTGCGAATAACTAATAGTAAACGCACTCCTTCTTATCAAAAACTCCCATGTGATTGTCAGGGAGCAAACTATTGCAGACACAGGCAAAACTGCTACGGATCTGCTTCGCTTTCCACTTTGTTACCTATGGCATTTATGTATAAATACTGAGGTCATAAAACATGATGGATCACAAATCACACAGTTTTCGTCCCTACAATAAGCTGGTGCTGTGCATAAAGTACAACTGTCTACCTTTAGTTTTGTTTCTCGCGGGTGTGTTACGGTATTGATGAAATGCATTGCACAAGAACACTAACACTGCGCTGTGGTTATAGAAAGAGTACTTAAGCAATATCAAACACGTTTCATCCATCATCGCATATAACGAATAACGGCACTCTTGACATTTCGAACCAGTCTAGTATTCCCAAAGTGACGTCATTCGTTAAAAAAAAAGATTGTAGTTTTGCACGAATATCATATTTTGCTGCGGTCACCGAAGTGCCATAGCTTCCAAGCTTTAAAAGTCACGTTTAAAAAAACTTTGGGTCTTTCCCGCTTGAAGATAACTCGTAAAACATCCTGCTGTGTCTTATATTCATGTCAAGAGATATCAAATCCTAGTTGGAGACGGCTCCGTCCGAACTACAGTAACTATTAGAAAATTGGGGGGGGGGGGGGTCAGTAACGTGCAGAGGTTTGGTGATGTCTGGGGCGATTTTTTATGGGATGCCCTCTCTCTACTGAAATGCATGCACCCTAGTACTAAGAAAAGCAAGAATGACGGAACATAAAATAGAAACTCTTCCATTTAACTGCAAACCAGTCCCAATTTCAAAAGGTTTATTCATTGGATGCAATGCTTATTTTTGAAATTACCTCGCACATTTTTGAATAGTGGGTCTGTTGTAGAAAATTTAAATAGCTAATCTATCGCGAATACTTTCACTAATTTGTCGAATGCAACTCATCACGGATAAGATCTTGGAAAACAGTGTACTATTATTAATTAAGCATGCGATGATAACAAGATGTTAAATTCATGGTTTCCCCAGGCCTGGAAAACAGACCCTTGTTCGTCTTACATAATAAGGAAGTGAAAACTGTATCCTTCGGCTATTGTTGTGTGCACACAACATTCATTACGTCATGATATAGATTGGCGTATGCATCATTGGGTATGTTTCTCATTGAATCTACGTCACAAGCGGCGAATCGAAATGCGATTATTTCCACAGATGCGTCCAACACGCCTGATTTTCACCAATGAATAGATAATCCGCTAAGCGCAAACTGAGCCACATTTTCCCAGTCCTGTAGGTGTTGTTTCTGAATTTTTCCCTCCGTCAGAGAGCAACTGTGACTGAATGTTATGTATCAGGTAGACTAGACGACTTTTTTAACGTTGATGTCGGCAACCTGGCGACCGGGGAAAATTTTTACATTGACCATCAAGCCACTTGGTGATCGCTGGATGATGTGAATGATGATTTTTATTTTTAAATTGCTTGAAGTCGGCGGCCTTTCAGGCGGTGATTTTATTCTTTATGTGCGTAAGGTGCTTTTAATATCTAAAGCCCAGTAACCGTCTAAACCGGTGACTAACACTCCCTCCCCAACCTTCCAAACCGTTATAATCATTTTTGGTCATTCAAGGGACATTTTTAGAGTGTCGTAAATTCTGCTATCTTGTTTATATTGATGTTTCTGTTGTTTGTTGCCAGTTTAGGTTTCTGACCTCAGTATACTGATACTGTCAAATTTAGTTTTGCTATTTTATGAAGACAATAATACTGAGAATTTGTCACTGGCGAAAGGTATAGTCGTTGAGTTGGCACATACTGGCTTTCCACTGACAGGTATCATCATGGAATCGGTTAAACGTCACTGGCGACAAAAAGTGCAAAGTTCTGTTTCGGAATAACTCCAACTATTATCTTTTCTACAGCGCTGTAATGAAAACGAGTCTATATACGTTTATAGGGTTAGATTTAGTGGGTGGAAAGCCAGCAGTAAAGGCCTAATGATTGGCAACTGGAGTTTTGAAAAAAATCTGACAATGGGACGTAGCAGTAAAACAAGCTTTATCAGCGATTTTTACTGTCAATTCACTGGTTAGATGCAAATATGATACGATACTTTTCCAATAGGCTTATTTGATTTAAAGTAACTTCGCGGCTAAACCGTTTAGACGGAGGCATAGGCGCTCAGACTGTTCAAACGACGAGATTTTCGATCAATAGCGTGTTGAGTATTTGCATGCTGACAGGCGAAAATAGGCTCTTGATACAGTTCTTTTCCAATCTTCATTTTTGGAACCACCACGAGCTTAGGAGTTAACCCGGCTCTTTTGAATACAAAGCAAACAAATTCGGGCATCACGAAGGCTGAAAAAGAATACTCAAACACAATAAGTGGGCATTTTAATATTCAGGCAAAAACCAATAGTGGCATATAGGTTTATCAATGAGACAGGAGAATTGATGCAAGTATTTTAAAATACACATTCACTCTGGCTTAGAGCTTTGGACAGAATACTTCTTGTAACAGAAAGCATTGAAATTTGATGTTACTCTAACCTTTCTCGTCGAAGCGCTTGGCGCATCACAAATTCTTTGGGAGCTAACCGTTTTGTGAATTTCAGCGCATTTTCAATTCTCCCAACTTTCTATAGTCGGTGATACAGATGCTTTGGTGAATTCGATTTTCAACATGGCGTAAAGAGTGAACGTACTTGCGAGTGCAGTCGGTGACCGATACGTAGCATGACTGTTTACGTTAATGTGTAATGTCGCAGAAGTGGCAAAATCTCTTTAAGTAGGCTTTTGTCTATATGCAAGGTTTGTAGAAAGAATTCCTACGGATTATCACTGGAAGTTCAATGTTATTGCAACTAGTTAAAGATTCCGATTCGAGTCAGACGACGGATCCAGTTCAGTGATCGTCTGCATACGATGGCAACACGGAGTGTGCGGAGTTCAAGCCATCGTCAGTCAGAGCGACAAGGGTCTTCGATAGTCGAAATATTCGATGCTTGCGATTATTCGCCCCTGCACGGTCACTAGCAAAGCTAGCTTTGTCCATATTGTTTGTCATGGTGCAATTAGAATCTAACAGATCTGAGTTTGTACGTGCGAAGCCAGCTAGCTGCGTGTGTAGCCAGATAGCCCGAGGCACTTGCAAATATGTTTCGAATGTAGGACTCCGCGTTCTTCTACTAGATTTTTGGTGAAATGGAAATTTGTTAGTCTTTAGTGTTAATTTTGAACATATTGTGTATTTCACGGTATTAACTTGCCAGCACACTATTGTACTTTATCAGCAGTGCTGTGTACTTCTTCTGTTTTTGTTTATTCATGGAGTTATTGTTTTGATTCATAGGCTCTTTACTAACTTGTTTAGGTTTACTCTATCGAACCTAATTTTTAGAAACTTTTATCCTGAAGTGAGTGTTGAAATTTATTGTGACACCAAGATTCTTGTTGCTAAAGTGAATGCTATAGAGTTATTCTTCCCAGATTTGTGTAATGAGACTTGAGTGAATAATGAACGCAGTGGATCGCAACATGTATTTCGCTTTACAACCAAGGGGGAGTATCTGTTCTGGTTCATGTTTTGTAGTGGAACGCTTCGTTTTATTTTGTTACAGGCGAGTTAGTGTTCTTGGACTGCATGGAGTTTAGTGATAATTTCAAGGGGAAGTTTTACCTCTGCTATCTTGATTTATTCCACTTTGAAATTTGTGATTTTGTCTTGACCTAATTACTGCTCTATGGGTCTTTAATTAGGAATCAGCAGCAGGTGATATTTTCAGTCTGGAGTGTGTGAATGCTATTTCTATAAACTGCTTTCTGTCAAAAGTTAAACTTTGAGTTAGACCACTAATCATTATAATACTGGGCCCGGTCTCCAATCTTTTTACTCGAAATGGAACTCGAAATTAGGTTTGGCATTTTCTACTCTACTTTTGAGCGAATTCAAGATAAGTGTCTTTTATTCTATGTTATAGTACACAATAACTTACGTAGATAATTTGTTGCCCTTAGTTCACCCAATATTAAAGCAATAAGTTGGAGTTTGAACTCGAAATTTCGAGTTTTTACTCGAGTTTGTAACACGAATATAAGGGTCTTCAAGGGCAAATTTGAACTAGAAACTCCTATGCGTAAACTATAATGTATTCGAGCACAGTCTGATAACCAATTATCTTAAGTTCACACAAAAGGAGCAGAGAAATTGCCAAAAAAGAGTTTCGAGTTCGTTTTGACTACAAAGATTAGAGACCGGGCCCTGGTCTCAAATTGTTCCTCACTCAGATTAGAGTTGATTTCTGGGTTTGGGTGGAACTGATGTTTGGCTATAGTTTCACTTGTCACAGGATTGTTTTGTGCTCCAAGCAAATCTAAGGCAGTGACGAACTGTCAGTTCTTTCTGAGCCAAGAAACCATGTCTCATCTGAGTGAGGAAGAAGTTGAAATCAGTATTGTAGGGGGCAAACAGTGTAAATCAATAATAAGTTTCTGGCGGATGTATAGCTGTTTCTATAAACGAGTGTCTTGTAGGAGGAATTGTCATGTTAGTTCTAAGTAGTTACTCTTTGTTTTCTGCAGATTTAAAGAATGGCATCAGTAGCAGCTTGGCTTCCAATTGCACGGGCGACTGCGATAGGATGGGTACCCGTTTCCCACAATCCCATGCCGCCACCGCCCGTCACCCATGACAGTCACCGGTCTGATGAAAGGCTGGTCCTGAATGTGAGTGGAAGGCGGTTTGAAGTGTGGAGAAATACACTGGAAAAATACCCGGACACGCTTTTGGGCTCAACAGAAAAGGAATTCTTCTTTGATGATGAGAACAAGGAATACTTCTTTGACCGAGATCCTGACATATTCAGGCACATTCTAAATTACTATAGAACTGGAAAGTTACATTATCCAAAGCATGAATGCGTTGCGTCGTATGACGACGAGCTTGCTTTCTACGGTGTTATGCCAGATATTATCGGTGACTGTTGTTATGAGGATTACAGAGACAGAAAACGAGAAAACAGTGAAAGGCTCATGGACGATGGAACGTCAGAAGAAAACGCAAGTGCAGGGCCTCAAACCATTAGACAAAAACTGTGGCAGGCTTTTGAAGACCCACAAAGTAGCACGACAGCATTAGTTTTTTATTATGTCACAGGGTTCTTCATTGCGGTTTCCGTACTCACGAATGTATCAGAAACAGTGCCGTGCGGGGTGATTGAAGGTACAAATGCCAACCCACCGTGTGGCGATCAGTACTATGAGATATTTTTCTGTGTTGACACGGCATGTGTTATGATTTTTACTGTAGAATACTGTCTAAGACTGTTTGCCGCACCGGACCGCTGTAAATTCATGCGCTCTGTGATGAGTATTATAGACCTGGTGGCCATCCTACCCTATTACATAGGGTTGGTTATGCCCGAAAATGACGACGTTAGCGGCGCATTCGTCACGCTGAGGGTATTCCGTGTTTTCCGTATCTTTAAATTCTCACGTCACTCACAAGGGCTGCGCATTCTAGGATACACGCTCAAGAGTTGTGCTAGCGAACTGGGGTTCTTGCTGTTCTCTCTAACAATGGCTATTATAATCTTCGCCACCATCATGTTCTACGCCGAGAAGAATGTTGAAAACACTAAGTTTGTAAGCATTCCTGCGGCCTTTTGGTATACGATCGTTACCATGACAACACTCGGGTATGTACCTATTCGCTTTCATTCCTCTCATAGGTGTGCTGACTGCTCGTTCAGATTGCACGTGAACACCCCCTGGTGTTCGTTTAACTGCTGTATGCACTGTTTTGCAGGAAATCCACCAACCCATTTCAATAGGCTACGTAGCCAAGTCAAAATGAGGAGACTAACTTCGATGCTTTTGCCCTATGAGAGTCCATAGTACACAGCACATTTCTGTGTCTTCATAGTGTTGATTTGTTTTTTCCCGAACTCAATTTTAGTGATTAACATATAAAGCTGCAATCATTTTAGATGTGTTCATCTGTTTTTTTTCAGTGAATACTGTGGTTTAAAATCCATGAACATTATGAGAGTTATGCACTAATAAATTCCATGTTGGTTCTAGTTTAGACCACGGGAGCTTATCTCGATTTTTTTTGGAATATACATCTCGTACAATGTATATCTAATCAACTTTGACAGCCTTGTTCCTTCCTTGAATACAATCTGCTGGAAGTTACGCAAGGGTGTCAACCAGTCATGACGTGACTCTCTCGTCAATCTCAAGCTACCCTGACCTTTGAATGATTGGTTGGATCATTACTTGGTGAAATGAAGTTTTGACAAGTTTGTTTCTTTTATGCCATGAGGTATGTTTGTTTGCATGCTTCGGGTTTCATTTCTTGTGCTATCCACATGAAATTTACACACAATTGTATTCAAGGTCAGAACATGTCTAGCGTGAGAGTTATGTTCTAAAAAGATTGAGGAGCTCTCTTTTTTTAAATGCAGTAATCAGCTGTGATGTTATTGCATATTTTTTAAAAGCAAGTTCCATCCTTACTTTTCAAGTTCAATCTGCAAGATTTATTTTAAATTATCTATCCAGATGTAAACTAACTCTATCCAAAAAAGGAAATGTCTGTAAGTGGCTACTCATTTTGTCATTGCTGTATGGCAAATTTAAATAACAAGCTGGTGCTTGGCATTAGGCTTCAGTAAAGCTTACAGGATCCCTCTTTCTGCAGACTTGAATGATGGCTGTCTGGTTCTGAATAAACTGATGTCTTAATTCTCTCTCACTTACTTTTCTGATTGATCGTATTTTATAGAGATTTGTCACAATTGAGGTCTATTTAACTTAGTAAACTGTTCGTATGTAGATTCCATAGAGCTTCATCTGAAGTATTGAAGTTATTTCTTTGGACTTGGAAGTAAAATGCACACATCTTTTGCCTTCCAAATTTTTTCAATATACCACCATGTCTCTGGAGCGTTCATTCTTTCCATATTCAAAAATAACATTTTTAGATTAACACACTCGCTTGGTTTCAACGTAGGCCCCTGATAATGGACTCCCTATCTTGGTAGGAATATTCGGAGACTGATTCGATTTTCGTTTGTTCAGCCAGCTAAACTGAAAAATGTAGCTTTCAGTAATGTATTAGAGTTTTTATTGGCCATTCGAGAGTTCCTTTTCAATCTTGTCAATTTAGAACACAACATGGCCGAAAAGGTGAAATTTTATCATTTATGCAAAATATGCAATGCCAATTAAAACGCTTTTTCCATGCTCAAATTTTATACCCCAGCTACCATCAAAGTTTGAAAATTTGTGGGCATTTACAACAGTGTTGGAGGTCCTTGAAAAATGAAAAAATTGATCATTTTGGCAATTATTTTTTTGTCTGAAATTAATGAGATTTTACCATAATTTTAATGCCAGAGAGTTAGAACTGGTTTGAGTGAGCCAGGAGTTTGCTGCACCAAGGTATGTAGAGAAGTCAAATACTGAAATTTTCAATATTGATTAAATAAATTGTTATTAATTAAGTCATGTGGGACATTGATGTGAAAATATGGTTTAAATAAGTACAATTACCATTTAACTGATACATGGTGAACCTCATGTGAATAATTATGTGTGCCACCATTACTGGACTTGATTATTAGTGTTGTATTGGTGTGAACTGTGGAGAATTGACATGGAAACTAATTTTAAGTTGTAGCCTATTAACAAGTTCTATGCATGCTTTAACCCAGTCTACATCCGCTTGGGGTTTGGCTTCAGTTCCATTCATTGCCTGGCCAGTCAACCTACAAACATTGTAGGATTGATATCAGCCTATTGTCATTGTTACCATTGATGGCTAGCCACCAGTCTGCAATTGTTATGCATTGTTTAAATATAGATTATATGGTTGTTGCTAGATCAATATTTTCAAGTTTCGCCAATTATTTAGATATCTATGTTGTTTGTACTCAGAGTGTGAACCTGAGCTCTTTTCATCTGGTATTCAGTTGGCAGTTGGTGGAAATGATGTTTCTGCAGGCACCTGCCTTAACATAACAACTGTGTGAGGGAATTTCCTTCCTTTTGTTGTTCTTAGGGTAGAAATTATATTACTGTATGCAAACTAAGTTATTGTATTTTGTGTTAAGGAATCTAGGTGAGTTGTATTTAAATGCATGAAAACGGCTTCTCCAATTTTGATTTACGTTTAAGCACAGAAGAGACGTATTTCAGTGTTGTGTCATTTTGTCTTTCAACAGTGTATATTCATTTTTTCCTCATCTTACACACAATATCAGCCTTAGAAAAACAGAAAAAAAATGTTTTTGGCAATTATTCTGTGTAAAATAGTTGTGTTTTGGGGTGTCCATTGAAGTGTGGTGAATTTACCGTTCAAAACTATCATAACGTTACGGACATAGAGTGACTTGCTGATCAAATAAGTGAGATGGATGGTAAGAAAGATTAGAAATTAATCTGTTTTACTGCAGGACTTTTTATAAGACACCCATGGCATGCTGTCTGGGGTGCTCATCTGCTCTTTCTGAATTTGAAGTTTGGCACAAGCAATTTGGATTTGTCCACCTTCAGCCACGGAAGATTTACCAGATTTATGATGGATGCATAACATTTTGTGTCTATTTCCTACACGCATGTCTCAATCATCCTCGCAACAAATGCTTCTTGCAAACAACTACTACCGGCGGACCAGTAATGTGATTGCTTCACTGAATACTATTGATCGTTCCAATCATGGCTTGATTAATTGAAAGTCAAATCAAGAGCTTTTGCTGACGGACAAAAAACAACAACATGATAAGTCACACGCTAGAAATTCCCTGTTTTTGCATGTTGTAAATAGCAGTGCTGCGTCAGTGAATTTTGTTTGCGAAAGTTCTTCTGATCATCAAACTGAGCTCTTAATCACAGAGGTTGCCTAAACTCCCACATAAACAATTTGTAGCCTATTTCATTATCAGTAAAGATAATTGGCATTTAAGCCAGTTTCTTGATTAACACACTCCGGTTTTAACTATGCATTTTCGTATTCTATGGAGTTGAAAGATCTTCCGTTTGATGATTAATCCTGTTTGGAAATATGGAAATAGTGAAAAGCATTTGCTGTGTTCCTGAAATGTGGAATACTGGGCGTTATGCATTCGTGGCAGAAACCAACGGATGTGTAAAGCATTGTTGTTTGACTTCCGATGACAAACTTTCAATTAAGATTATTTAAAGCAAAACATGCATTCCAGTTCAACAGTTTTATTGAATAATGTTTCTGTGCGTTGCTATTCGTGTATTGTTGAAAATCCCATTTTTTACTGGTACTTTCACTCGTAGTGGTTAACAAATGCATCTTGGGTTATTTTTGCTGCCATGCTGGAGGTATTTTAGCAAGCCTTTTTGTAGATGGACGCCTTAATTCTCATGGCCGTCTGTATGGCTTCTTTGAAGTGTTCAGTTCAGTGAAAATGTGTCTAACTCTACAAATTACGAATTAGACATACTTCAGAAACGGTTGCTCCTAGTGATATGAAACTTTCATGTAATGTACTATACTTTATGCATTACAGGACTGGGTTAGTGTTAGAATTTGTTTTTGAAATGTATCACTTTTACACCTGGAGCTATCAAAATTAGGACTTTTATAATTTTCGTGAAGAACTCTTTTAAGTCACCTAAAATAAAAACTAAATGATATTTTAGAGAAGTGTAATAGTATTTTAGAGATCTCATATTGAACATTTTATATCAAATAAAATTTGATGATTTTATTGGTACTGTTAGCTTGCTATCAATGTACCTTTAACTCTTAACATCCCGTAAGGCATTTCTCTAGAGTAGTAGTTCTAAATCTCATAAGGATTGTTGGAAAATTTAGGATAAGTGGACACACAACACTAAGTTCTTTTTGTTACTTCTTATTATGAAGTGATCTCCACAAATTTATCAGAAAGTGTAGTCAGATTATAAAGATATGCATCTTCATTGTTAAATTTGTAAAGTGACTAAAATTACTTGCATTTTAATCATTTTACCTGAGAAAATCACCTTGTGAAATGCAGACATGATCACGTGGCCCAATTTATGGCAAACTGGAAAAAAGTCAAAACTCAAATTCTAAAAGCTTTCTCTACGTCAAAAAAGGTCCTAGCTCACTGGGGAGTGGAATGTTGACCAAAGCCCATTGGAATTGAGTCAGTTTTGATTGAATGGGCCTCAGTTAATGCCCTAACATAATGACCTGTAGCTATTGTGCCAAAAATGGAAAGCACTATTAGTATATAATTGATTTCAGTCTTCAACAGATTTTCTGAAGCATACGAATTCCCATGTTTCAATGCATTTTCCTGAGTGTGTTATTGGTTTTTAAAAGAAGTGTCTTTCACCAGAGGACACTGAACCAAACTTAAAATCTGTGCTTTCCATAAGGAAGATTTGGAGAAATGGAGCTTTGACATGCAGGTCCACTTGTTTCCAAAACAAAGATTACATTTGGGTTTGATAAACTGTCTGTGCTTCTGTGTTAGTATTCCTCATATGCAGAATTTATCCTATGTTGTTGGGTTCAGAACACTGGTAGCTTCTGTGGCTGGTTGCATGAAACAGTCCCAAAAAAGACTTGACTATTTCCTTAAATTTTCACCGCATTTGTGGACTTGTCAGAACACTCACACTGATTGTTCTTTCTAACTCTGTTTTGCTCTCATTATGAAGCCAATCTGTGACTTTGCTACGCACCGTGAGTAAACTCTATGTTGAATTATCAATATTACTGAGAATAAATGGTAAATGGGGACCTTTTCATGCAATGCCCCTAATTTAAGGACTAAGTAAATAACTAAATAACATCTCAATTTTTAGATGTATTATTAGAAAGTGTTGTTAGTCAAAGAGGAGCTCATAATAAAGATAAATTATAAAAATATATAATATTTGTGAGTGAACTAATACAAAAATAGGCACACGATTTAGGGAACTTAGTCGAGTCCTTTCTTGGGACTGTTTCATGAAACTCTTCACTGGGAACCGTTTTATCAAACGTCGCAAGTCCTTAGTCAAGACAGTTGTAGGCATGTTCAATCACGATACTGTATTTTTTAGAGGAGTGAAAATGTTGCAACTGACGTAAAATGGGGATTTTGTGGTCCCTCTGTTCGGTGCTCTGTAAACGCCTAAGCGTCAACATGAAAGCGTTTTGTCCTGTTTAGCTGGCTAAAAAAACAAAAATTGAATTGACTCTAGTGAAAATGGAATCCAATTGTGGTAAGGAAACTATGAGACCAACTTTATGAGCGTAAAAGGCTTAATTTGATGTCATTTTTGCCAAATAACCAAGGCAAAATATAGCTTAAACTGTTTCCGCCACAGCACCTTGTGGTTGGCTGTATGATGTTGGTGGTCAGTAATTTCTAATTTACTACTTAATATGCTAATTTATGCTTGTGTTGCCAAAATATGAGTTGGGTCAGCTCCATATGTGCCGTTTTAATCTCACTAGCTGCACGATTTTGTATCGGAGCAAAATCCTTTGCGTGTGTTCATTACAGTTTCCATCTGCGTGTATACGCCCTTTCGCTCACCCAGAACTATTGTAATTTTGTTCGTCATCTGATTAGTTCATCTCACTAGGTATTTCTAACATTTTCCAAAGTGAATTATTAATAATTGCCGTTCCCACGGGCCTTCACCAAGCCTCAGTGGCACTGCAAGCCATCTTCTCACTGTTGTGTATGGCTAGTTTCATCTGCTCCCCGTTAGCCATTTAAAGGCATTTGACGTAATCTATTGCACACAGGATCAATGCCTATGTGTTCAATGTGACCCCGTTATGTACTCCCAATATTTGCAAAGATGTCGAAAACATGGTTGACTTCAATTAAGTCTCTAAGAACCGCCCTGTAACATGTTTGCAAATAGACTGTAGCGTAAACAGACGAAGCTATTTCAGGGGATCTGCCTGAATCTATCAATTTCTGATCCTTTTTGTGTGTTTCCTTTAACTGTACTTCACATGTATGATAAGTTTTTTTTTCAAAATTTAACAAGAAATCAATGATTGTCAAAACTGTAATTTTTCTGTTTTTCAAGGGTCAATAACCTCACTAAAATTTTCTTCGTCTTTGTTTTTGAGAAATTAGGCAAAATAAAATTTCACTTGTTTGCCATGTTGTGTGCTTAATAGCTGAAGAATTACCCTATGCTAATTCTAAATGTTTAATATAAATTTTCTATTCTGCCATATTTTGTTTTAAAGTAAAAAATCTTGTCCTGGTGCAGTTAGTATCCATTACAAGTATACAGTACTCATTAACTTTGACTTAGAAGCAAGAAGATGATTTCATTGTATCAGCCAGTTTTTATTTATGCCAAACTGCTAGAGTCTATAACTCAAGAACAATTCCAACAATTTCTGAGTACTGTATATGTATTCTTCACAAAAAAGTTATCAGAAGTGGTGTTTTTGTAATTTTAACAGGTTGATTATCTTGCTGCAAATGATGGAGACTTTTCCAAACGTTTTATGACATCACTACAGCACAAACTGTGTTAACATATGACCTAAATG
Organism: Phoronis australis; assembly: GCA_002633005.1. Classification (NCBI taxonomy): domain Eukaryota; kingdom Metazoa; phylum Phoronida; family Phoronidae; genus Phoronis; species Phoronis australis. Next base: position 281,017 of record NMRA01000448.1, on the reverse strand, counting down.
GGAGGGGGGTTTTCCCTTCAACAAAAGATTCCCTCTCAGGAGGCACACACATTTTTCCTCAGGTGAGCGAGGGGCCCTGTTGACACTGATAGCCTGCACAATGTCATTAATTATTGTCTGAACACTGGGTCAATCTGCTGGCATAGATCTTGTGCTGGAATAATAGAACGCTCCACTTGTGGATGCTGTAAATTGATGCTGGCGATCAAATTTGATCAATGATTTATTAGATATTTGCACAACTTGGGATTGGTAGTGGAGCAGGTCTGATCTAAATACCCTGGCTGAACTATTCTGAGGTTATACATCATCAGCCAATAGGTGATGAATTGTAAAATCTCACCAATTTCGGACAAAAGTAATTGTCGAAATTGATTTTATCCATTTTTCAAATGCTTTTAACATTGTTGTGAATGTCTGCAATTTCTCAAAACTTGCCTGATATTAGTTAGGGTGTTGACTTTTTAAGGTTAAAACAATGTTAATGCATTTGGCGCAATTTATTTTTTAGGAAAACAATTAAACAAAAGTTCACTTGTATGCCACATTGCATCCAAAACTCGGGAGGTTTTAAGGAAACATGGAACAGGTACTTTTGTGGTCACCCTGGTAATTTCTGTTTTTATAACATGTATTGGGAACTCACAAAATGAGGGGCGTGCGTTGAGCCAAGTGAGTGGTTTACCTGAACGATAGATTTGAGTAAATGCTCAGAAAGGAACATCATTTGTCAGACTCAAATCTAAGATAGAATGATAGTATGTAAGAATATTTTCACGGACAACTATGGCAAGGTGCCACTAGAACCCTTGACTGGTTTTTACAATAAAGTTTCCTGAAATTTGAACAAAAATAATGACCAAACTTGGTCATTTTTTCATACACTCACTGTATTGCCAAAAATGTTCAAAATTTTATTGTGTATTTGTTGTTGTTGACAGCAAATAATGAAGTATTAACTCTTGTTAAAAATTTTGTTACAGTAAACCTCACGTATCATTTGATGAGTTTACATTTAAGTGATTAATTGAGTCGTGTTTTCTTTTGTTGATAAAATATTGTTTAGTACTATATGGATTGCCAACTGGAAGGTTACTTGATGATGCTACTCAAAGTTTGAGGCTACTGACATCGTCTCGGAAAATTTCCTGTCTGATACCCGGGGTTCCTGTTTTAAAGGTTGACGTTCGTGTTTTTCGGGCTCGTTCACTGTTTTGAAGGTGCAGGAGTCTGTTTTCGACTCCGGGACATCTGTTGTACACCAGGATTCCAATTTCGATGGAACACCCTGGTTAAGATTTTCCCATACTATGCCAACCAGTGTGAAGTAGTGGTGTTTCCATCTTAGGCCAGGGGGTACCAGGTGTTGCCTGTCGCCTGTTACCAATTTCCCATGCTTTTACGAAATTCCCAGCCATGAATGTCTTGTCGTGTTTTTGTTCAGCCACAGATTTGGAGGTTGTATCTATTGCATGTAGACACTCTCACTCCTCCAGAGTGTTATATTCAGGGATCAATGCAGACTGCTTATCCAAAGGGTAGTCCTGGGTATCCAGATTTCTCACTCATCAAGACTGCTATATCCAGGGGACCTAGGCCCCTCAAATTTCGCCTCCATCCCAAGTGCTGTTCAATTACTGCTGTCATCACAAGGACAAACACATCACGAGATTCTCCACAAAGCACAGTGTACTCTCATGAAAATCTGGGAGTTATTGTGCTACCAGTGGAATGAGCTGCAATGGAGACAAATGTGACGCTCTCTTCTGTACTCTGGACAATCGCCTTGTTGTCAACGATTTCCCTTGTCCTACTTATGATGGGAAGAGGATTGACACATCTGACAAAATGCGTCACTTGGGTGTATAACTGGACCATAGGCTCAACTTCACAGCTCAAGTTAACAGTATGGTCATCCGCGCCAATAGAGGAATCAACACCCTTAGGGGTGCGGCCAGTCGGAAGGCAGGTCATGGTTTATGAAGCCCTCGTCACTTCTGTCTTTGACAGCGGTATCCCCATGATCAACATCAGTAAACCAAAACATTGGTTTTCGCGTTTAATCACTGGATGTACAACATCGACTTTAGTCACAGCATTACGTTGCCTTGTTGATGTGCCAAGCACTGCAACCAGACCGTCTCTTCTACAAGGTGTTGCTGTAGCCAAGGTTGTTCAAAGCCCATTGCATCCTCTAAACAGTCAAGTGAAGTCTGCTCGATAGATGCTTGAACCCTGTCCCTGCAATAGCAGTCAATCAACTCCTCCCCAGACCTTTTCACAGTTTGTCTAACCAAAAACTTAGCAGATGCTCATGGACTGCCGCTGCTGTAAACGCAACTGCGGGCCTTAATTATCAGTGAGCACACAATCGCACAAGAAGCTGCTTGGGTGCAAGTACAAGAAGTTGATGAGAGACTGAAATCACCGATCGCTTTCAACAGGGAAGCTTGGGAATGGCCCCCTGGAGTAGCCTAAGCATTGAGCTGTCGGCTATGATGTGACCTTGGCAGTGGTGATGCCATCATAGTAGCAACAGATGGATCCTTTGATGCTGCAATCAAGTGCTGGATGGCGCTACTTAATACTTTGTGCTGACAATGTCATTGCAATGGCTGCCACCATGTATACACAAGTAGTACACGGATAGACTTAGGGACTATACAATGTGCCCTAACCAAGCTGTCACACCTAGACCTGGAGAATCACACCATCATCGTTTACCACTGATTCTATGGCGGTTTTGCTGAAAGATCAGTCTGAAATTCTCTAGCCAACTGTGGTGTCTTCCGATCACACCTCCCTCATCAAACTGTGATCTGGTCTTTCGTACCTGGCCATGTCAATGTCTTGATTAATGAGCGTGCAGATTGTCTTGCTGGTTCATGCACCACTAACCAACCCCGTTGCTTATACTCGTGCGATGTTAAGCTGCTGGCTCATCGACGCATCTTCGAGCAGACTTCCTCCCAACTGGCTGAGTTCAACGATCGTTGAGGCTGGTATTACACATGGCCGTGCTGCTAAAAGTCACAACAAGAGCTGTGCCCATGTGTCATTAAGTCAGATGCTTACAGGGAACGTCAGCCATGGAGTTTTGCGCCTTCTGCTGTCACGGGGATGTTCTGTAGATGGGTTTGATGCACCAGCATATCCCGAATGATCCTGTTCGTAACAGCCAGACCTCCACTCATCCAGAGGGTTATATCCAGGCAATCCAGGCCCCTCACTCATCCAGAGGGTTATATCCAGGGGACGCAGACCCCTCACCCAACTGCTGTTTATTACTGTAGGTGGAAGAATGGTGAAGTGCTCCTTATGTCTGTCCAATGTCAAACTGAGACTCCCTCTGGCCGTAATTGTGGATTTATGTCCTATAAGAATTCAGAATAGGGAAGTCACCTCATTTCCTCCTTTATGAAGTTACATTGCCTTCCCTGGAGTTCTTGAAGTATTATGAATAAAGTGTGATCATGAACTGGCTCTGNTCAACAGGGAAGCTTGGGAATGACCCCCTGGAGTAGCCCAAGCATTGTGCTGTCAGCTATGATGTGACCTTGGCAGTGGTGATGCCATCATAGTAGCAACAGATGGATCCTTTGATGCTGCAATCAAGTGCTGGATGGCGCTACTTAATACTTTGTGCTCACAATGTCATTGCAATGGCTGCCACCATGTATACACAAGTAGTACACGGATAGACTTAGGGACTATACAATGTGCCCTAACCAAGCTGTCATACCTAGACCTGGAGAATCACACCATCATCGTTTACCACTGATTCTATGGCGGTTTTGCTGAAAGATCAGTCTGAAATTCTCTAGCCAACTGTGGTGTCTTCCGATCACACCTCCCTCATTAAACTGTGATCTGCTCTTTCGTACCTGGCCATGTCAATGTCTTGATTAATGAGCGTGCAGATTGTCTTGCTGGTTCATGCACCACTAACCAACCCCGTTGCTTATACTCGTGCGATGTTAAGGTGCTGGCTCATTGACGCATCTTCGAGCAGACTTCCTCCCAACTGGCTGAGTTCAACGATCGTTGAGGCTGGTATTACATATGGCCATGCTGCTAAAAGTCACAACAAGAGCTGTGCCCATGTGTCGTTAAGTCAGATGCTTACAGGGAACGTCAGCCATGGAGTTTTGCGCCTTCTGCTGTCACGGGGATGTTCTGTAGATGGGTTTGATGCACCAGCATATCACGAATGATCCTGTTCGTAACAGCCAGACCTCCACTCATCCAGAGGGTTATATCCAGGGGACGCAGACCCCCTCACTCATCCAGAAGGTTATATCCAGGTGATCCAGACCCCTCGCCCAACTGCTGTTTATTACTGTAGATGGAAGAATAGTGAAGTGCTCCTTATGTCTGTCCAATGTCACACTGAGACTCCCTCTGGCCGTGATTGTGGATTTATGTCACATAAGAATTCAGAATAGGGAACAGGCACCTCATTTCCTCCTTTATGAAGTTACATAGCCTTCCCTGAAGTTCTTGAAGTATTATGAATAAAGTGTGATCGTGAACTGGCTCTGTTGGCAGTATCTTCTCTTTCTCCATAATAGCACAGGAATTATTTTATAAAAGCGTGGCTACGAATCAATTGACCTCCATGGCCAATTTTTAGGACCTATTGGTCGCCTTAGTTGAATGTCAGGATACCTTTTTTCTGTTCTATTTTTGTGAGGTGGAACTTAAATATGGATGACTTCGTCTGCTACCTCAGTCAGTACCTTGCACGATTAGTGATTGGTCTCAACAGCTAAGTGCATTTCAATTTATCCTATCTAAATATAAATCCACAGTTGGAATCTGCATTTCCAAATACGCTGGAACCCTGTTTCTTAAATTGTTTTGATCAGCTGCTCTTTATTGTAGCTGTTTTGGATTCTGAATGGAATTCAAGACAAAATCAGGTGAAATTGTGACAGTCTCAGTGTACACATTGGCCTGAGTAATAGGCAACCACAGTGTGTCAATGAATTTTTTATTTGCTTATCACACGGTCTGCTCTCCTAAAATTATCCCCGATGGTAAATGGCGGACGTGACTCTGGCGTGCATCACACTTTGAACTCGCTGACGTTTTCGTTATCTCTGCCTCATTGTCAGCGGCAATACAGTCAGTGTCTTGGTGCGGTGAGCAGTTTGCACTTGCTTTGTCAGTCATATTAAAGCCTATCTCCAATGGTAACACCTGTTAATGTGGTCCCAAAAGTATGTTGAGAGCATCGCTCTGAGTCCACTAGTGTCATGAGTTGCCAAATGTAACGAAATGTTAGGCGTATTGGCTTGCTTTTTTCTACGTCACTGCGAGAATCAACTTTTAATTTAAACAGTTGCGAATAACACCCACACGAAATGGTGTTCTATTCAGACCCCTGTTCAATGCAATCTTTTGTTGTTTGTGCTGGGATCTCTCAGCCACGCAACATGGCTCGAAAAGACAGCTTCACTTATCCCATGACGGGCTTACATTTGCGTGATTGAACTCGCGTTTTCTTATTTTACTGAGGCTTTGCTAGGACTATCTGGTTAGCTCAATACATCTAAAATAACAAAATTCTGTTGAAGTTTGGCTTTTAAGTGTGGAATGATTATGATAGAAACATGTATCAAAGAAGATTAATTGTTTGAAAAGCTTATACATTAAAGGAGTTTCCAGGAAATCCTCGTTGACCTCCAGCACTGACGTCAGTAGAATGATGAAGTTTTAAGTTATTCACAGGGTTTAAAATATTGAGCTTAACGACTTGAGCTCAGATGAACTATTTCAAGTGTTTTTTCATGGGACAGGAAGTATAATGTTTTTGACTGTATACGCACTATCATCCTGATTCGTAGGTGTTTGGGAAGGGTTCGATGATGAATTTAGTGGAAAACTCCACACGCTGCCCCAAGTTTTCATAATTTTGTCTATTTTATCCAAGACTGATGGGCCATTGCTGTTCGTGAGACTTGTGTGTCATTCAGGCACAAACAAAAATTTCACGTATTTAATTACTGAAATAGGATCAACTTTATTTTTATATACTAGTCCAGTTCATTTCCCATGCCTTTAATTCCAAAGTTAATTATTCCCAATGTATTGACATAATCTGCTAACATAAACATGATTTTGAATTTTCCTTTCATTTTTTATCGCCAATTCATTACAGCTTTGCTGCAGCAGATTCAACAAACACTTTCTCATATGTTCTGATCAAGGCACATCTGTACACTTCCGTTCCACCCTCCCCCAATTGTGATAACCAATATTTGATCGCATATTTGCTGCCGTCTGTCGACAATTTTTGAATAACTCAAGTGCTTATTACTGGGTGTGAAGAGCCAGCTTGTTTAATTGTTTTTCATGAATCTAACTGACATTTTAGTTTGTTGTTCTTTGTATGGGGGTGGTATTTGCTTTTTCTAAATAAGACTGCAACAGCGTTTTAATGATATTGCCGAATTTCATCAGTGTTCTGGTTTCATAAATGCATTATGAATATGTGATAGAGAGCAGGCAAAAAATAAAACCGAATCAGTTTAAAATTAAACAAAGTGTTTGTGTTGAAAGTCCATCAAGTTTTATTCGAAAACTACTGTAGATACTCATTGTGTGGAATTATGTCTACAATATTCTTACTTACTAAATCCCACATTCAGTGCCCACTAAAAGTAACATTGGGGCTCTCGAGAGTAATGAGAGGATGACAGTGGCCTCTGCTTGATCCCAACTCAGATTTGGTGGGCAGAAATTCAATTACTACTTAGCTAGGACCTGTATCGTTATTGGTCCAAGCTACAAAGTGGTTGATTAACGCAAACACAGAGGAATTAATCCCATTATTCTTTAATTAGGTTAAGTCCACTAATTTATTTTGACATCAGCAAAGGTTTTCAACAGATTTTAATAAAATTTGGCAAATAAGCATGTGTTAGTGAGATGACGCTATCTTCCCATTTTTGTATGGATACAAGGAATTCTGCTCCACCTGGTGGCCATTTTTTCTGTTTTGTAGTCTGTTGTTTGGCCTCCGGCCCTCTATCAACCAAACCACTCTTAAAGATTGATTGTGAAAATTGTCATTACATATCTTCCTACTGGGAATGTATGGCTAAGGATGATTTTCAGATAACTTCAACTACTGTCGCGCCTCCTGTTTTTTGTGTCCTGTGGGTGTATTTCCTAAACCTTCTGCAAGATCTTTATTGAATTTAGCAAGTCTATTTATATGAAGTTGAGTGCAGACGACAATGACGACCTTTAGACGGATTTGACGTACGCTGTGACCCATAGTGGCAATTTCATTTTTTCTGTTTTCTCTGTTTCTCTAATTTTCCTTGACAGATTTTTATATAATTTAGTAAATAGCTTTGTATTAACGAAATGACATGTTCCTGTTTTCGGATCGACACAACGACTCATCTAGTGGCCATTTTTACTGTTTTTGAGTCTGTTTTTTGGATTGCGCCCCTCTATCAACCAAACCGCTCTATGGATGATTATGAGAATTTGCATGTATGTTCTTACTAAGAGGAGGACGGCTGACAATGATTTTCCGACGACTTCGGCTGCTGTGGTGCCTCCTAGTGGCAGTTTTGTTTTCTTTTGTGGCCATGATTGTATCTCCTAAACCCTCTGCAGGATCTTTACTAAATTTAGCAAGTGTGTTTATATGAAGTTGACAACGGATGGACTACGACCACTTTGTGACGGATCTGACTACTGATGGATTTGATGTATTTTGCGGGGCTAGTGGCCATTCCTATGATACAAATAAATACCCTTAGGAGCACACCATTTGTGGTGCATTCCTGGGCACATTTCAACGCTCTGCGTTGCTCTTGTAATTATTTCTTAGTCTGTTTTTTTGTTGTCTGCTTCTTTATCTGCCAAACCATAGAGGATCATTATGAAAATTGGCAGATTTTTTCCTACTGAGCATGACTGATGTGCATTTGCAACTACTGCGGTGCCCCCTAGTGGCATTTTTGGCATCTACTTGTCATGAACCCCTTACATGAAGATTTTGAAATTTTGCATTTGAATTCTTATTAAATTGACATCAGGCAGACGGATGTAACTACCACTGTGGTTCCTAATGGCAGTTTGTTTTTTTACGTTTGCCTTTGTGTCTTGAGGTCTTTGACAGATTTTGAATGAAATTTGGCAAATAGTTTTGAGAGACGGTGACAACTTCCCATTTTTGGATGGGTTCAATGTATTCTGTGCCACCTAATGGCCATTTTTACGATACAAATATACAGCCCTAGAAGCACACTGTTTGTGGTGCAGTCATGGGTCCATTTCATTGCTCCGCGTTGCTTTTGTTCTGTAAGCCATTAGTACACCCTACCACACAGCAGTAAAAATCTGCCGGTATTATGATAGCAGGAAGGGTATTGAAATGCCCTTGAATATCCCAGTAGGTTGAAACCTCCCTTTCGCATTATGTGGGATCTGTAGGTGGTGCTAAACGCCTGTCCACCAAAGATTTCCTTGCCGTCTGGCGGGAAAGTGCACTTCAATATGACGTGGCCATTTCAAAAGTCGGGTATTAGACAAAATAACCTGGAATGCCTCCTATGGTGCCTTGGCGCGACTGAAATTCATCATCATTATTGCTGTTTGTCATGATCCTAAATGACAAAATATTTATCAGAAAGTTAGCGAGGTTGATGCCATTCCAGTTTTGGGTGCATTCAACAAATTTTATGCCACCTTGTGGACATTTTTGTTATTTTTGCATCCGTTTTCTGACATCCATCTCTCTATCTGTCGTACCGCTCAAAGTATCATTATAAAAATTTACAGATGTGTTGCTGATGAGAAGGCCATGACTGACGTTGGCTTTCGAATTCAGATTCCATTGTGCCCCCTAGTGGCAAATTTTTTTTACGTTTTATGTTTGCGTCTGAATCTCCTTAACCCTTTGACGGAGCTTTGTGAAAGATGTATTCCTGTGGAGTCCTCGACAAACAGTAACAAGTTTCGAACTGATCCAAAGACCACTGTGCCCCCTAGGGACAAAATGTTTTTTACATTTGCCTCTGTATCTGAGGATTTCACTTATGTATTTTCCTGAAATTCGGCAAATGGGCTTCTATTAAGGAGACGACAACGCCTTCCCATTTTCAGACGGATTTGATGTTTTCTGCACCACTTGGTGGTCATATTTGTTGTTTTTCCATCCGTTTTCTGGCGTCCACCTCCCCATCTACCATACTGTTTAAAGGATCATTTTGAGAATTTACAGATGTGTTTCATGACTGAAGTTGACTTTCGGACAGACCAAATACTGTGTCATCCCCTAGTGGTGATTTTGTTTTTTTGTGTCTAAGGCTGAATCTGCTTAACCCATTGAAGGAGCTTTGTGAAATTTGAAAGATGTGTTCCTTTGGCGCCCACGACAGATGGTAACAGATGTCAAAATAAATATCTATGTGCCCCCAAGTAGCAAAATGTTTTTTACTTTTACCTGTGTTTTTTCGGAGTTCTTGAATGTATCTTCTAGAAATTTGGCAAACAGGTTTTTATGGAGACGACAACGCCTTCCCGTTTTCGGACAGATTTGATCTTTTCTACGCCACCTGGTGGCCATTTGAAAATGTTCATGTATGTTTTTGGTGTCTACCACTCAAAGGACGATTATGAAAATTGACGGTTATGTTCCTGATGCGAAGCCCATGGCTTATGTTGATTTTGTTTCGGATGTTGTTGACTATTCTGGCGCTGCATAGGTACAATTGTGCTGTTTATGCGCTTTATAATTATATGTGGGTGCATATTGCCGTCATCTCTGTCTGGGCGTCCGGCGTTTGTGGGTGTATCTCCTAAACCCCTTGCAGGATCTTATTAGAATATGGCAGGTGTGTTCCTATGTGGATGACGACAGACAGATGACGACAAGTTTTGAACAGACCTTAATATACCCTTGTGGCAATTTTAGTTTTTGTGTTTGCCTCTGTATCTTCAGAGTTCCTTGATTGTTTTTGATGATTCAGATTCAGTAAATGGGTTTTAATACCCAGGTGATGATGCCATTCCATTTTCGGATGGATTGGAAGGATTTTACGCCCCCTTGTGGCCATTTTTATTTTTGCGTTCGTTTTCTGGCATCCACTTCCCTATCTGCCATACCGCATAAAGGGTCATTATGAGAAGTTACAGATGTGTTCCTTATGCAGAAACCCTGGCTGACATTGATTTTTTCAATGTTTTTGACTATTCTGTCGCCCCTTACAGGCAATTTTGCTTTTTGCACCTCCGGCTCTATCTCCTTAACCCTATGAAAGATCTTTGCAAAATTTGGCAGATGGGTTTCTATTGAGATGGCAACAGATGACGAGTTTCAGACCAATCGAAATTTAGCTGTGCCCCATGTGTTGATTGTTTTTTGCGTTTGCCTCTATATCTTAGGAGTTCCTTGGCGTGTTTTCATGAAATTTGGGAAATAGTTTTGTATTTCAGTGACGATGCCACCTTCTCAATTCGGATGGGTTTGACGCATTCTGCACCATCTAATGACCATTTTTATGATACTAAAAACTCCCATAGAAAGCACACCGTTTGTGGTGCAATTGTAGGCGCATTTCAACACTCCATGTTGCTCTTGTTGCATTCTGTATTTCGAGCACATTATTAAAACGTTTCGCTCTTAATCTGTCTTCGTTAATACCAAATTCGAGGCTCTAAACATCTCCATTGGTTGGTCTGATGCAACAGCAACATCTAGTGGGCGCTTCGCTCTCGNGGGGGGGGAGGGGGGAGACCGTGTACATAAACTGCTTGCTGACGAGGGAGGGAATGCCTTATTCTGTTCAGCTGGCTAATTATTTGTTCCACTTTTGTGTGGTATTTTATATGTGAAGCCACTTTACATTGCTACAAAACAAGTCTATCTTGGTCAGATAACGCAGTGCAATTGAAGCTCCTCAAACACATCCTAAGCAGCTGAAAACATCAAACATCTTGTGTTATCTAGCATTCAAACATGCTTAACTGACCTATGCTTTCAGAGTGTTTGTTGTCAGCTGCTACATAAACCTGTTCTATAAGAGAGTCATTAGGTACAAGAACATATATGTACTATGACTGTCATCTGTGTGAAGATAGGCTGTTGTTTAATGAGTTTTGTTTGTTGACTGCTCTCATGTTCCCATTGTTCAGAAAAATGTCTGAAGTTACCATATGGTCTGGCATGTTGTTGTAATTATGCCCACGTTTCCTATCCTTTTATTTTACTTTTTGTTATACATAGGAAGCCAATAAAAATTACGGTAAAAATCCTCCAGTTCGGAGGCAATGTGACACAGAAATTTCATTTTGTCAAATTACCCCTTAACACTTTGAAGAACTTTATGCCATTGTTTGCACAGTTTGTATGGTATAGTTGTCACCAGGTAAGTCATGTCATGCTAAATTCGGAATTTTTGACTCCATGAAATAAACCTTGTTTTTACCGTCATGCTTTTTCTCAAAAGCTTATATCTTCCTCCCATTTCTTATGGTAAACCATGTCCCTGTGACAAGTCTGACATTTCCCCGTACACTAATTATAGAATTGACTTCCTAGAACACATCTAGTACCGTTCTTCATAATTATGTCTTTTCAAACATGTTTGAAAGCATTTCTGGTTGTGCATTCATTCTCAGTACAGTGGACTTGCGATAACAAAACATGTTTTTGCTTTGATGGCATTGAATAGAACTATCTGATCATTTAGTTGTAGTGTAGGCCTAATGTATAACATCAATCTTGTGGTTGACTCTTGTTTTCTGCTGCTCAACAAGATAACTGAGTGCACTATCTGGAAAACATTCTGTGTTGTGCGCTAATACCTTGGTCATGTGACCAATTTGTGGTTGAAAAATGATCATATCCAGGGCTCAACGCGTAGCATTATGTCAGGTTGCCGACCTTGCAAATTCTCTGGTCGCCAAGTGGGAACTGAGGTCGCCAAAACAAGGAAATCCCTTGGTGGGGGTCCCGAAAGTCCTAGCCTTTACTAACAACGCATCGGCAAAAAAAATCGGAAATGAAAAACCGGCAACCTCCGCCAATGGCTGCCCAAACAGAATTTTTTAATTAAACGGACTATTAGGAGTGTCTCTCATGTTCCTTAACGACCGAGCCCATTCCTAAGGCTAAAGCAGACGGTACATGTTACCTATGCGTGATTCATAAAATGGTCCTTCCAAGTTTTGCCTGCAGTTGTTTCCTCACCACCTGAGTTGCTTTTAAGTGAAAGTTGATATCAGAACATTTCACTTACTGCCTTGAATTGATTAATTAATATGATGATAAACAAAGTCCTCACTTTGCCCATGTCCATGTCTTTTGAACTACCATATGTGCATGTGGTCTGGCCCAAATGCTTGCAAAAACGCCAGTCGTTATCGGGTACGTATCTCAAACTGCCGGGCGAAGCGCCACCAAACATGACACTTGCAAGCATTCATTACAAAGGACTGACATTTTTGTTGGAATTAAAAGTGCTAGTGAAATTGCTAACGTTTTGTGTCAGTTTGTGAAGGGGATATTGCAATCAGTGTAGGATATCCAATTGCCTGTTTTCATCTGTTCTGTTGATTGAAAAATCAACTTGGAGGTTGTGCAGAGTTAGAGTAGTCTTTGATGAGTAGTTCTGAGAACACGTGACATTCAATAATGTAAAGGCCATGGTCTATTTTTCCACTTAAAACAAACATTTACAGAGAGGATGGCCATATTGAAGGCTGTGCTGTTGCAAGGAATTGATTTCTGCTCTAAATTTATCCATGTTACCTCACTGTTGCTGCCTTAATATTATTGACAAGCTCTGGATTCCGTTAGCCTTCAACTGACCTGACAGGATTCTGGGATAATGTTGACACTCAAGGCAAATCGCACAATTCTACCTTGTCGGAGTAGCTATAGTAGGCAAATTTGGTTGATTTTGATGATGTGGTTTATCCATTAATTTTCATATTTTCGTATTATATGGCCAGGACCACAGGAAGCGGCCTCACAATTATAATTTGCAAATGTTGGAGGTGGAACCAGTGTTGGGCTTGGCATAGGGTGTTGTTTATTGCCCCGAAGATCGCAGATCAGGCTTAAATGATAAGACAAAGACTAGCAAAACATGTTGAAGATCAATAAAGCACCACTCAAAAGGGAAATAGAATTTATGGTTGGGAGTAGCTCTGGTTGTGGAGTTTTTGTTTGGGGACCCAGTTTTTTAAAATTTGTAGTATGTATCGCGATCTACTCATTTAAAAGTCTTTACAAGACTCAAACTTGATCTCTTTACAAGAAAATTGCACCAATGTTTATGGGGCTTTGATAGCTGTAAAATGTAATGTGGAAAATGTAACAGTAATTGTTACATTTCAGATCATTGTTCCATTTTATGTTGCCAGGCCTGTCCTAAAATGTAACAAGTTGTTACATGCCAGAAATGTACCATTGTTACATTTTAGGAAAGAGAGGTCACATTTTAGGAGTATGTATGGTATTTGTCACAGGAGGAATACTGTAAATGTGCCAGTTTGAATTTATAGATATGTCCCTATGTGCTTTCCATTGTTTTTTAATATTAATAGTTTCTAGGGGACATTACAATCCAAAGCCAGGCTCACTGCAATGAACAAAGCGGAAGTTGACATGGCGTGATTTAAATGGTTGGTCTTTCGACTTCAACCTGGATATTAAATCTTAAAAATGTGTTGATAATTAACCACAGAGACGTAGAAAAATACATTAGAGAACAAGTCAATGTACCAATAGAGTTGTCTGACAAAAGGGTATAAGTTTTTTTGGAAAACCATGTGATAAAAATGAAAAGTAAATATGACCAAATTGTGACGATCGTGTTACGGATTAGGTACATGCTGAATGCAGGGTTACATATCTTCTTGTAAATTGTTGATAAAAATGCTTTCTACATGAACCAGGTCATCTGCTCGTATTTTTGATGAGTTGAAGATATGTTCGACAGTGGTTTCTCATCGCATTTTGCTGTCATGTGCAAGTCACACCTGGTTTAATTAGTTGTTGATCAAGAATATTAACACAAAGCATAGCCTAGGTCCTGGTAGTGAAGTAGGGACTTCCGGGACTAACAGTTGATTTGTCATTGATCTGCAAGAATGATTGACATTATTAAATATATTTTTCATTAAAATAAAAAACCAGGCTCGTAATTGAAACTAAAAAATTTTGACCATCAATTCTGCTTTCTTGGTTTCAATAATTTTACATCTATTATCAATGTGGACCAAATTGAATTTGAAAATTAAAATACTTCATTGGTTTGTCCAAAACATAACTTGGAAAAAATAACCCATCTCGTTTTAGAGCATCACTTTCAGTTATCTGCTCTCAGGTAATAAACCAATTGTGTATCGGACATTACAGTAAACTCACTTCCCTTGGTAAACACAACAGAAACAATGACATCATATTTTGGCTGATGTTTATCGCGTTTCGTCGTGAAAAAAGGACCACAACAGAATTTTCAGGAAGAATTCAATTTTAGAAGCTAATTTGATAGAAAAATCACCTGTTTTAGTTCTATTAGTTTTATCACAAACAAGGCCCTGCTTGCTCTGATAGTTCAGAAATCCGTTTTTGAAGTTGGCGCACGTCTAAACAAGATTTTAAGTCTCAACCTCTTCATTTCCAAAAAGTAGGCCCGCACTAAACACGCAGCTGTCGAGACATTTCTCACAATATTGTTAAGGCTGAACCTAGGAACCCATTTAAACTCCTTTTGAAAAAGCACTCGCTGTGCATTATGGGAAGTCCAATACGGCAGTGAAAACATTGAACCATAAATGAGATGATTCTAAAATCTTAAAGAACCATGATGTATTAGCACTTTTCTAAGCATGTATAGTGTAATAGTAATAGTAATTGTAATAACGATAGTGGTAAGCCAAATTCATGCCGTGTCAACCCGGAGGTTATTCCTATAGAAGAGGTATACGAAAAGTGCCACCCAAAAGGGTGTTTATTATCAGCAAAAATAGTCTCCAAACTGGTGCCGTTTGCGACAGAATGCTATCCACGAGGGTGCCTTTTCTGAACTTCTGGAACAGAACTGTGCGAAAATGTGAATTTTTACACAAAGTTACTATCTAAATGGGTAACTTTTTATCCGAGCCCACTCTCTAAATGGGTAGGTATCCAAATTTTCGGGTGGCACCCCTTGTCCAAAAATACTCGAGTACCCCCAGCCACGACAGATACCAATTGTTTGTGATATGACATTGGTTTTGTGGAATATAGCAATGGCTCATTTCTGACACCTGGTCATTGATGTAAAATGTATTTTACTAACAACTTGTTACATTTTAGGAAGGGCTTAGCAGCATAAAATGTAGCAGTTGTTACATTTACGTAATTTTTACATTTTACAGTGTATCAGGGCCCCTCTCAGAGAACATCCCTCTTGGTTGGGTCTCAGACCAATTGCCCCTTTGTCAGTAGATAAGCACTACAGTGAAGAATAGAGTAAAAATTGGTTATATGAGGTATGTTGAAATATAGGTTGTGATTTGTTCGAGGCATGATCAGAGTGAAGTATTTTCACAAGACCGAAGGTTGAGTGAAAATATATCACTCTTATCATGCCGAGATCTAGTCACTACCCTTATTACACCATACATTTTGGCATTTTTCGTCGTGTTTCTTTGTGGGGACAAGATTTCTTTCAAGTGGCGGAATACACATCATGAAACACTCGTCCACAGGTAAATTATCTAGGTCGAAGGAAAACAAGAGAACAGAATCGGGTCATTAATCTCTTAATTTCTCAAGTTTGAAATTAGCAGATAAAGATAAGAACAAGGTAAACACACTTTTAATACTCGTCACACTGTTTTTGACTGCTATGGAACTACAATTACAATGAATTCAGCTGTAAACAGGTCAACGCTAACACTATGCATCTTGACTCAGTCTGACGATGGAGATTGAGCAAACGATATTGATGAAATTGCAGAAAAGCGATGTTTGCATGTATATTTTCCTGGGAATTTATTTAGCTGTTTTATTTTGATTTTCATATTTTTGCTTGTATCTAAACTGGTATTGTCGCCTTTACCAATGATCAAGTTTGCCTTGTATTTGACCTAGATTTCATTTGTGACTTTCGTCGATCAAAAGCTTCTTTTGGATCATTCTTGCTTCATACTGCATTGTTTTACGCAATGTTTTGATAATTACTGTGAAGAATGATTACAATATTTACGTTAGCTTACTTTCAATTGTTTTTTTATTTTATTCTATCTTTAAACATAGTATTTTCGGTTTGTATTCAGCTGTTGACCCAGATAAGTGGGAATTCCAAGACTGATCCAATGCAGAGAAAGTAGTCTGTCGCGCATGACTTTTTTGTTAGTAGACCAGTTATTCCACGTGTTGCACGTGACTTTATTGTGCAACGTATATGTACATGTGTGGTATAAAATATTAATATTCATATGTGTTGAGAAATTTGACTTAATAAAAATTCCATGTTCTTGCAGTAATGTGTTGAAATTTGAAATATTTGATTTTTGAAGTATCACGTTGTTTAAGAATTCTTGAGAAGATTATAAGGTCTCCCTCTGAATTACCTAGTGTGCCTGAACAAGTCTTGCGACAAGTTAGACCCCTCTTAGGAGATGGATGTTAATGTTGTCTTATACTTGAGCTGAAAAAAGTCCAAAAGAAATGAGGTCATGTAATAACTGGGCTTATTTGTAGTGAAAATATATTTATAAACTGCTCATCTAAACGTGTAGAAGGTAAAAATGCCTTTCTCTAAAATCTTGTTCGGTGGCCTGGGTGAAAAGTACAGACCTAAAATTTGTGTCATCTGTTTTGGTAGTCTAGCGTCAATTTCTCAATTCGTTTACCTATATGAATGAATGAAAGGTTGTAGGGTTGATTCCTTAATATACCAAAAGGAGAAGACTTCTCCATAGTGTAGACATGTGTGATATCATTTTCTAATGAAGGATGTAACACAAAAGTGGAAAGATAGTCTTAGGCAGCCACTCATGTCCCTGTGAGGCTTGGGCGGATATTAATCTTGATTTGATTCTGTCCGGCTTGGTAAGATGAAGTTGACCAATATGATTGGTATTACATTGCTATTTCCATAGCAATAGGCTATTAATAGCCCGTGCTTTTACATAACTACTATCTTGCCTATTCATTTCCTGTATAGATCATATTTTGAATATTGTGCATTGCAAAGATTGCTCGTTGTGTGATCTATCGATTCATGTAGCTTTCAAGATGTACTTGGGCTGCTGGTGTTCATGTTGGTCTCAAACTAAGTTATTGGATGCCAATGCATTTTAACATTTTGTGGATATCATATTTGCCCTAATAGGCGCCCATGCTCCTATAAGCGCCCCCCACGCGTTTTCAGACTTCGCTAAAATAAGCGTCCAGTCCATGAACGTGTACATGCAAAAAATGCCCGGTTTAGAGAGTGGGTTCGGACAAAAAGTGACCCATTTAGAGACTGATTTTGTGTCAAAATTCACATTTTCGCACAGTTCAGTTCCAGAAATTCAGAAGAGGCACACTTTTAGATTACATTCTGTCAAAAATGGCACCACTGATTTTGTGTAAAAATTCACATTTTTGCGCAGTTCAGTTCCATAAATTCGGAAAAGGCACACTTTTAGATTGTATTCTGTCGAAAATGGCACCATTTTGGAGTTTTTTTTGCTGTGAAAAAACCTTTTGGGTGGCACTTTTCGTATACCTCTTACGGGCTGAAACGGCATGAATTTGGCTACCCGTTATCATTTTTATTACTATTACTACTATTATTACTATTATTATTTTTTCTACTATTATTAATATTACTACCTTTACTACTGTTACTGCTATTACTACTATTACCATTATCGTTATCATTAATATTAATATTAATATTAATATTTTTGGGTTATTCAACTAGGACGCAGTGCAATATGCACAATACATGTTAATCAAAGTGTAATTTATCATGGTCTTAAAAGATTTTAAAATCATCTCATTTATGGTTCAGTATTTTCATCGGGCTTTCCATAGCAGACAGCAAGTGCTGTTTCAAAATGATTTTGAAGGGGTTCCTATGTTCAGCTCTAACGATATTGCTAGAAACGTCTTGTCATCTGTGGATACTGAGTTGGCCTACTTTTTGGAAATGAGGAAGTTGAGATTTAAAAGTCTTGTTTAGATGTGCGCTAACTTCAAAAATTGATTATTTTTGAACTATCGACAAGCACGGTATTGTTTGTAAATATAACTATATCCTTCTGTAGTTTGCCACCAAGAACTGAATTCAGACCCTAATCATTTATTTGCAACTTATTCTAAACGTGAGGATACCCACCGTGTAATAATTTTTGTCTCTTGTTGAAAACATTCCTTTTCAAAGTACTGGGCTCGTTTCATGGTGATGTGTAAGTTCAAAAATTGCATTAGGTTGCACCCTGGAGGCAGACCTTTTTAGAGAACTAGCGACTAGTCGGCTATGGCAGCGGTCACCGCATAATTAGAATAGCTGGTAGCGGACATACAAAACATGAACAATTTTATGTGGAACGGGCCCCAATATTTGCAGAAAAACATAGTGATTTATCTGAGAGGTTTCAAACAGGTTTCATTGAAAGTGAATGGTATGGAACAAAAACGGCTATGGTTGATGTTGGCAATGTTTGATATCCGCTTTTTATACAATGTATCAAAATGGTTAATGTACCAAATTCCCTATCTGCCTACAACCATGCGTTGTCGACAGCGAGCTGCAACACAAACAGTGGTGCCTCATGAGACGCGTGGCTTCACGTCCATTAGTAGCAGAATATCCAATCTTTGTCATTATTTATATGTGCTTCGAACTAACAAACAATGACCAAATTGCTGTTTTAATTCATATTTTATGTTAAAAGATAATGGAAAGAGAAGGTGCATGTTTGTGTAGACTGAAAGAACGGCAGTCAGCTTTTTGGACTATTGCCCCTTAACCCTTTCAACACCGCAGACCGCTTAAGCGGTCTCTGAAACTTACCTCCATTCAACACCGTGGACCGCTTTATTGGTCTCACGATATGCCGAACTTCCAAGCAACAGAATATTTGATTGGTTGATTAGGGGAATTCTTTTGTGTACGTCACAAATTTAAATATAGCCTTACCTTCATTTCTAACAGCTTTTCTGATTCGTTGCTGAGAGGTAACGTGAGTTATTGAAGGGGTTTTCCAAGAATTTAGATCGATGACTCGCGAAAACAAAATGTCGGCCGACGGCGATTCAGACGTAGACTTTTCAAATGACGAAATTGGCAATAATTTGTATACTTTTTACTTAATTAATATACAAGATAACCCAAAAAGGAATTCTTATAAATCTGGCCAGATTTTGTTGACTATTACGACAAAGAAGTTGAATTACATGGCTTTGAACCGGAGGAAAACTTTGCAGGTCGCGAATTTCGCAATTGGGTCAAACAAACGCCGTTGAACTCCGACATCTTCGCAAATTTTCTGAACATGTGGAGTCTTCTAGAGTTTACGATGGTTACGATAAGCAAGTTGAGTACTTTAAAAATTTCTATATTGATGAAATATTCGGTGAAATTGTCAGGGTAATTAATTTGAACGCCCAAAGGAAGCGCGAGTCACAACCGGAAGTGGACAAATTTGAATCTTTGAACTTAACGATCGCCTAATTTAAGTCACTTTATGGACTTCAAATGTAAATAGAAGATGTGAAATGTGATCAAAAACGTATCTTAAGAAATTTTACTGAAGAATATTCACGACACTGTTACTCATAAATCATTTTTATTCTTTAAACGATACATTGAATTGGCAAATTGGCAAACAAACACCGGCATTTCAGGTGTTACTTACCTGCATCACATGAGAGAGTGGGATTTTTTAATTTTGGTGAATTTGTAGATAAAGTTCATTCTGTTCTCTACATTTTGGTGTATTACACTTTGAAATT
This sequence comes from Phoronis australis, assembly GCA_002633005.1. NCBI lineage: Eukaryota > Metazoa > Phoronida > Phoronidae > Phoronis > Phoronis australis. The sequence goes on along the minus strand of NMRA01000448.1, from coordinate 261,042 downwards.
CAATGATAAATGGATTGTTTATGGAATTTTGAAAACAAGCACCTCAGTTCAGCCCATGTGTACTAAGTTACTTGGGGTTCAGGGACACAATGGCCGACAGTTACTTGAAGGTGAAAGAGTTAAACTATCAAGTTAAACCCGGTTTGAGGAAAATGATCATGCCCTTTCAGAGTGCCAAAATATTTTCTATTTTCTCAGCTAGGCCTCCCATTTTTACGTATACGCATCACGGTTTGATCTGTTGTTACCCCCACTATTTGAGACAGGTTTGTCATCGTAGGAGCAAGGATATTTTTTAAGCTGTTTAAAACACGTTACTATGCTGCCATTTTTTTAAACCATTGGCTCGTTCTTCTCAAAGGCAAAATTTTACTGTTGCACTGGTAAAATCTGTCGACTTGCCCGCAAATAAATGCATGTGTTTCTTTCCTTCTACCAGAACGTGGACTAAAACGGGTGTTTTTTCTATCATATTGGCTTCCAAAATTGAATTCTCCGAGAAAAAGGTTTTGTTATTGTCGTTTGTTCCCGAAGAAATACGATAAGCATTAGCGAATTACGATGTCATTGTTTGTGTTGAGCTTACCACGGGAAGTGTGTTCAGACATACTGTAATGCTGGCTACACAATTGGTGTATGACCTGTGAGCGTCAACAAAAGATTGAGAGAAAACTAGGGACACGTCTATAAATTGGAGGTGGCACACTTGATAGACTTTCATTCAAACAATCCGAGAACGAAAGCAATAAGTGTGTGAACCGCTTTCCTCCGTGTGACAATTACCATGCAAACTCATGAAATATGACATCTCTTTTTGTAAAATGTAAACAGTGGCACATTTCTCGCAAGGGCATGTGCATTCGTAAATTGTAACAATTACATAAAATGTAACATCTTGTTACATTTTAGGAGAGGCCTAGCTACTAAAATTTAACAGTGACCTAAAATGTAACAGTTGTTACATTTTAGGAAATTGTTGCATTTTACAGCCCATCAATGCACCACAACTTTGTAGAAAGTCTGTCATAGGTTACAGATACGTCACAGAGCGTAAATTTGATGAATTCTAGCTTAAGATTTCGCCTGTTTCGGAGACCAGGTTTCAACTGGTTTAGGCTATAATAAGCACCAATTTTTCCAAGCACCCTGGGCACTGGGCGAATACGGTAATTATTTTCTTTTGCAGGAAATTTTGTATGTCCTGAGCAGGTTAAATTCTTAATATCGCCATGACAGACCAGGTACTTGTGGGTTTTTATGAAGCAGCATTCCCGCTTATATTTGTGATGTTTTGTGACTTTGGTAAATAAATATACAGGATGGATAGGGTCTCCTCACTTTGACTCCATTTTGGGACGTAATAATTATTTTAGTGTCACTTACCTTTCTGAGATATGAACATTTATATGGTGACAAGTGCTTGCATTGGCAGAGAAAGCCTGTTAATATGGACACCTGAGTGATCATGCAATTCATAAAATGTTTGCATTTCACTGTGTCCTTACAGATATGTCATGAAACTGATGTTATTACAAAGGTGGTAAGTTTCTTTATGTGCACACAGTAAAATCTACATGTCTTCTTGAAATTATGTCAAAGTTCCAAAGATTTTCAAGGTTAATTAAATCAGTTTTTGGCCACAGTAAGATTAAAAACCGGACGTCACTGCCGCACAGATAAAAAATTCATGTTCAATTCAACGTTTGGTCTTTATCATTAGACATCATCAGGATCATATTTACAACAATTTAGGACAACAAGTGCCAACATTCAGCTCAGGTAACATCCATAAAGTGAAGTGAGAGATACAGGCAATATAGGGAATTATCGAGGTTGGAAATTGCAGCTGTGCATGCTAACATCAATTGCTGTGTGCAGTTTCTGGTTGGTCTTGACCATGAACTTGTGTTAACCTTTTTAGTGCGGCACTTAAAAGGGGGTTATTGACTTCCGTGACCCTTTCACACTTAATTCCACATATACGTGATGGCGCAAAGTAATTCAGATCGAATGTTCTTCTTTAAAAAAGTGTAAACTTGTAAGTCTGAATATTTGATGTTGATTTACAAAAAATGTTGGAAAACACGATGTTCAAACACTTCGTGGATTTTTGGAAAAATTGAAAAACGAAAGTACCTTAAAATAGCAGTGTATCCCAGGAGACTCATTTCCATGTGATTGTGATTGTGATTATTGCCACTGTTCACTTGGTGTCCATTCTAGTCAATAGTTGACTTGGACTGTTGTTCATCCCCTTCTCATATCAGTAAAAACCATTTGCGTTGTGTGCTTACAGTTTTAAGCCGCTTCCCCATTTCCCCCAGTGAGTTGTAGTGCATGAGTAAGAACTATATGGAGCTGGTCTTGCCGTCAGCCAGAGTGGTGCTTATGTCTTCCTCTATTAGGCGAATGGCCTTTTAGGTTATTCTTAACAGTCCATTTATTAGAGGGATTGCTGCAAGCATATTGTTACCCTGTTGTTACTTCTGGGGGTGTATAAAGGTCACTCGAGTTATTGACTTTACTAATTGTTTGTATTTTACTAAACTAGATTTAATAAAAAGGTCCATTTGTGCAGGCGTGCTAGACACTCAATGCAGTGGACTGGTTTTTGTGCCAATAATAATATCACAGAATGAATTTTCTCGTATCAGTTTTGACTAGGGGTAATAAGCAACAGACATTTTGCAATTTTCAAGCTCTGTTCCGTAGCTATTGTCAGACAATATTTTTAAAAATTGTGGGCATTCACAGCAATTTTGGAAGCAATACTAACACTGTCAAAAATGTCGTCTGGATTGATCACAATAAATTCGACAAGATGGCTCGTCCTGTTGCGGTGTGGATGAGGTATTAGTGTCTATCACTTAGAGCGTAGTAGTGACATAGCCTGAATTTTCCCACATCTCTATTCATATTGGACACAGTTTTCTGATAACAATCACTTCTTTTATTGCAGGTTTTTTAACATTAGCCTGAGTCTCTAATTTTTGTGTTATCTCAATCTGTAATGTGGTTGTTATCAAGAACATGCTCAGATGACATTCTGCGAAACTCTCATTGTATTTTCAAATTTTTGGACGTGACAGAAAGTTATTACTTATGTACCCTACCAGTCAATAGAATCTATTCAGTAATTTTAGAAGCTTTTGAAAATGAAAAGTAGCAGATATTTTTTATCGTAATGCAAACCAATTTCATAAAAGAGCATATTTTTTAACTTGACTTCACTTATTTCAAGATGGAAATTTTTAAAGTTTGTTTCTGAATTACTGCTGGTACACTATGTAACATCTGCCGATTTTTTTAAGACATATAGAAATGTGAATCTGTACAGGGCACCATTCCATAGACGTAAGAAAAGCTAACGTAACCACGTGCTTCGCTTGTAATGGATGGTGATATCTCGTTAAGACTGGTCTTGTGTCTTCGTTTCAGTCGCAGAATGCAAGCCAGGTTCTAAATATTCAGTTCGTATCTTTTAATAAGAATTATGTATAAATAATCCTGATGCCGATGAACTTTATTATACTCACTGTACTCCTATGGATTAACTCTCTGGGCGCTTAAATCAGCGAACTCCATTAATCGGGGTTGGTGGTTAAGTCGACCATGGGCGTTTAAAAATAATTTTGTCACGAGTGTGCGTGTACTGGCACAGTGGGTTGGGGGTAAACACCCACAGTTCCATAGTTGTCAAAAACAGTTTGAGGAGTATTAAAAGTGTGTTTACCTTGTTCTTATCTTTATCTGCTGGTTTGAAACTTGAGAAATTAAAGTTTATCGACCAATTCTGCTCTGTTGTTTTCCTTCTACCTAGATAGTTTATGTGGATGAACGTTTCCTGATGTGTATTCCTATGTGTGAAAGAAATCTAGTTCAGGCAAAGAAACACGATGAAAAATGCCAAAATGGGTGGTATAAAAAGGTTAATATATACGACTTGTATTGAATTATGGGTAGTTATTTGGTCTCGGCATGATAGGAGTGATATATTTTCACTCAACCTTCGGTCTCATGAGAATACTTTACTCTGATGATGCCTCTACTAAATCACTAGCCATATTTCAACGTACGCCAAATGACCTATTTTTAGGAAAGTACAGTATTTTCCCACCTGATTAAGGCAAGGTGCTGATGAAACTGACTTTCTATTACTCAAAGGTAAACAAGTTTTGTACCTTTTGGTGCTAAAATGTACATGAGTATATTTTCAGTGAAATATGAATTCTTAACCGTTTGAATTGGTGTTGGCTTTAATCCAAACATGAATGTTTAAAAGTGGAAGCTTGCTGTGTTTACTAAGACAATTGTGATCATAAAGGATATCTCAAGCCGTATTCATAAAATGTTGTCATTTTACAATATTTCACATGTCTAGCAAATACCTTATCTTCTTTCGCGTGAAACTTCAAATTTGAAATATATATACCCTGTAACGAGAAAAAAGATTTAGCAGAACCACTACGCAACCGCACTGCCAAAGACTATTTTTTGATTTACAAGTTAGCATGGACACTACTAAATAAGGTTTGAGAGCAACCTTAATTAGCAGGTGTAGAATGAAATGTTTCACTTTATTGACCATGTAAAGCATGCGAGTACAGATATTACATGGAATGTTCAGGTAGGAAATCCACAATGCACAATAGAATACAAACAATAGGTTACCATGACTACAGGTTGAAAGACGTCTGCTTATTTTACTAATGTCTTACGACTGATGTTATGTTCAAAATTCAGAAAGGAAATGGAATGGCAGTAGTCACAGAGGCTGCGTGCATTTTGAATTGTTCTTTTTACTTTTTTGTGGATTGTAACATTGTTTTTCCTAACGAAACGGGGACCAATCAAGTTTTTAGTCCAATAACAGAGGTTCTGTGGTCCATGCATGTAAACTGCTGTTGTCTTTAAAGTTGTAAGTTTCTAACTGTAGGACTTAATTTATTATCACCTGGTTAAGGGAGTGTTAAATGCATTGCACCTTGTTTATAGTCCCGTTCACACACAGCCTACCCTAGAACCTAGAACAACTTGCACAAGTACAACTTGCCCCACTTTTAAGTAGAGTGTCCACACACATAC